>CM068353.1:3420386-3537886 GCA_034769755.1 Odontamblyopus lacepedii
AGAGAGGAGGGGAGACGGAGAGAAGGAGAGAGGAGGGGAGACGGAGAGAGGAGGGGAGACAGAGAGAGGAGGGGAGACGGAGGGAGAAGGAGAGAGACGGAGAGAAGGAGGGGAGACAGAGAGACGGAGAGATGGAGAGAGACAGAGAGACGGAGAGAAGGAGAGAGGAGGGAGAAGGAGAGACGGAGAGATGGAGAGAGGAGGGGAGACGGAGAGATGGAGAGACGGAGAGAGGAGGAGAGATGGAGAGAAGGAGAGAGGAGGGAGAAGGAGAGACGGAGAGATGGAGAGAGGAGGGGAGACGGAGAGATGGAGAGACGGAGAGATGGAGAGAGGAGGGGAGACGGAGAGAAGGAGAGGCAGAGAGACGGAGAGATGGAGAGAGGAGGGGAGACGGAGAGATGGAGAGACGGAGAGATGGAGAGAGGAGAGAGGAGGGGAGACGGAGAGATGGAGAGAAGGAGAGACGGAGAGAGGAGGGGAGGAGAGACAGAGAGACGGAGAGAGACAGAGAGACGGAGAGATGGAGAGAAGGAGAGACGGAGAGATGGAGAGACGGAGAGATGGAGAGAAGGAGAGATGGAGAGAGACGGAGAGACGGAGAGGAGGAGAGACAGAGGGAGAAGGAGAGACGGAGAGATGGAGAGACGGAGGGAGAAGGAGAGAAGGAGAGAGAAGGAGAGATGGAGAGAGACAGAGAGACGGAGGGGAGAGATGGAGAGACGGAGAGAGGAGGGGAGACGGAGAGAAGGAGAGAGGAGGGGAGACGGAGAGAGGAGGGGAGACAGAGAGAGGAGGGGAGACGGAGGGAGAAGGAGAGAGACGGAGAGAAGGAGGGGAGACAGAGAGACGGAGAGATGGAGAGAGACAGAGAGACGGAGAGAAGGAGAGGAGAGAAGGAGAGATGGAGAGAGGAGGAGAGATGGAGAGAAGGAGAGAGGAGGGAGAAGGAGAGACGGAGAGATGGAGAGAGGAGGGGAGACGGAGAGATGGAGAGACGGAGAGATGGAGAGAGGAGGGGAGACGGAGAGAAGGAGAGACAGAGAGACGGAGAGATGGAGAGAGGAGGGGAGACGGAGAGATGGAGAGACGGAGAGATGGAGAGAGGAGAGAGGAGGGGAGACGGAGAGATGGAGAGAAGGAGAGACGGAGAGAGGAGGGGAGATGGAGAGAAGGAGAGACAGAGAGACGGAGAGAGACAGAGAGACGGAGAGATGGAGAGAAGGAGAGACGGAGAGATGGAGAGACGGAGAGATGGAGAGAAGGAGAGATGGAGAGACGGAGGGAGAAGGAGAGATGGAGAGAGACGGAGAGACGGAGAGATGGAGAGAGACGGAGAGGAGGAGAGACAGAGGGAGAAGGAGAGACGGAGAGATGGAGAGACGGAGGGAGAAGGAGAGAAGGAGAGAGAAGGAGAGATGGAGAGAGACAGAGAGACGGAGGGGAGAGATGGAGAGAGAGAGAAGGAGAGAGACGGCGAGAAGGAGAGATGGAGAGAGAAGGAAAGATGGAGAGAGACAGAGAGACAGAGAAAAGAAGAGACGGAGAGGAGAGACAGAGAGGAGAGACGGAGGGAGAAGGAGAGATGACAGAGAAAGAGAGAGAAGGAGAGATGGAGAGAGACGGAGAGAAGGAGAGATGGAGAGAGAAGGAGAGATGGAGAGAGACAGAGAGACGGAGAGAAGAAGAGACGGAGAGAAGGAGAGACAGAGAGGAGGAGAGACGGAGGGAGAAGGAGAGATGACAGAGAAAGAGAGAGAAGGAGAGATGGAGAGAGACGGAGAGAGAAGGAGAGAGACAGAGAGACGGATAGATGGAGAGAGAAGGAGGGATGGAGACAGAGAGACAGAGAGAGGGAGAGAAGGAGGGAGAAGGAGAGACGGAGAGAGAAAAACACAAGAGACAGAGAGAGACGGAAAGAAACACAGAGAGAAGGAGAGATGGAGAGACAGAGAGAGAAGGAGAGACAGAGAGATGGAGAGAGAAAAATACAGAGAGAGAGAAAGAGCCGAAGAGAAACACAGAGAGACAGAGAGAAACGCAGAGAGAAGGAGAGATGGAGAGAGAAGGAGAGAGAAAAATACAGAGAGAAAGAGAGAGAGATGGAGAAAGAGCCGAAGAGAGACAGAAACACAAAAAGAGAAAAACAGAGATGGAGAGAAATAGAGAGACGGAGAGAAACACAGAGACAGAGAGAGACAGAGAGAAACACAGAGACAGAGAGAGATAGAGAGAGAGACAGAGAGAAACACAGAGACAGAGAGACAGAGAGAAACACAGAGACGGAGAGATGGAGAGAGAAGGAGAGACAGAGAGAGAGAAAAACACCGAGAGACAGAGAGATGGAGAGAGAGACGGAGAGAAACACAGAGAGACGGAGAGATGGAGAGAGAGACGGAGAGAAACACAGAGAGACGGAGAGAAACACAGAGAGACGGAGCGATGGAGAGAAATACAGCGAGAGAGATGGAGAGACAGAGAAAGAAAGAGACAAAGAAACAGAAAAAGAGAAACAGAGAGAGATGGAAAGAGAGACAGAGACAGAGAAATAGTGAGATGGAGAGAAACAGAAAGACAGAAAAACGGAGAGACAGAGAAAGAGAGACAGAGACGGAAGGAGAGAGACACAGAGAGAGACAGAGAAAGACAATATATTACAGAAGAAAATATAAACAATAATATTGACGTCCATTTTGCCGCTGCCACGAGAACACGAATGACAGATTTCCTCTAAAAACTATTCAAATCAAATCCATCTTTATTGTCATAATGCTGTAAACTGTGAGCAAAGTAAACTTTTATGTACAGTACAGTGTTGCAGTATTTACGGTTTATTTTAAATGAAACACCTACAGCTCAAATCTAATCACAGAACAGAAAAGTACGAAGAAAAAGTCTCCGCAATAAACACTGAGCCCCGAAAATAAAACTTCCACCTCCCGCGTACTGAACCACGGGCCAGCAGAGCAAATATGGCGGCGGACGTACGGCTGTGGTGCGTTCGCGGCGTTCACCTGTTGGTAGTTGCTGACGTGGATGTGGTGGAGCCAGCTCAGGTGCTGGTGCGACTGGAGGAAACTGGCCAACTGCTGATGCTGCGCGGCCGGCTGCGACAGGAGCTTCCCCCGCTTCCCCTTCTCCATGTACCAGCGGAACAGGAAGTCGGAGAAGTTCTGACCAGAGAGGGAAACTGTTAGAGGCTGAGGGAGGCAGACGCTTCCCACGCTTCACCGCAACAAAGCCAAAATGTAAGAGAAAAACACTTAAATCTGGCAGAAAATGACTTAAAAGTGGTGAAATTATCTGTCCATGCAGCAAGATCATTTTACTTCAAGAGCTCTCTTAGAATTAGGGTCGGGCGGTATCCAAATGATGATCCCGTGAAACCGTCTCAGCGTTTTCCCGGTGTTTACGGAACTACCATAACTAAGAATTATCCTGTAGCTGCGCCGAAACCCTTCAGAAACAGAGTCGCAGCGTCGTTAGAAAGTTTGGGAGGTGCAGGTCGTTTGGATCAGATCCATAAATTGTTCTTTACCGTCTCCTCTGTGAAAGTCTGACTTCGCCCTCAGGAACTTTCTCCTCTTCAGCCTCGTCCCCTCTCGACTCTCGGCTTCAATAAAACGTCTCCATCACAAACTTTTGGGCTCAGCGTCGCACACGAAGCGTCAGTCAGGTTTTTTTTCTTCTTCTGCTGTGTGTGGATGGAAATCTCCGAGCGGAACCACGTTTGAAGAGGAGAGAGAGCGGAGGGAGGAAGTCCTGCTGTGGTTTTAGCTCCTTATTAGGACCCCATCGATATATCAGTTGGCCGATATTGGCACTTGGAAACATCAGCTAAAATTTTTGCCGATCTGGGCCGATATTCGACGTGGACATGTTTTCCCTCGTCCTAAAGCTCAGACTCTATATTCTGCCCATTTAATCCAGTTCACAGACAGATAAATGTCCTGATCTGTGGCGGGGCATCAGGGTTTATCTGCAGAATCATTTGTCTGTGTCCGTCCCGCCCCTGAACGCATCACCATGTGTGTTTGTTTACAGCCACAGCCACAGATCCACCTGCACAACACTGAGATTGTGTTGTTTTTCCAGGCGCTCAGTGTGAGTCTGGATTAAAGGACAGTTCTTAGTGCTGATCTGAGAGGAGCCTGTGTGAGGCTGAGTGTTGAAATGTGTCGGTTTGAAGCTCGTTTTGGTTCTTTCTCATTGGTTAGCGATTAGCTGCTGTAGCTCGCACACATAAACAGGCTGTTTTCTCTTCTGTCAGCGACTGTAAAGTGACTATAGTGGCCGTATATATGTTACTGGACACACACTGATATGGAAATGAGCTGTGAATAGAGGTGTGAATTAGCGGCATTTAGCAGATCATTAATTACCACGGCGCACACGCATTTACCGCTAAAGGCTAACAAGCGGTAGTTTACTTACAGGACTTTCTTTACTGGCGAGAATATCGTACAAAAACACCATTAGGCCGAACGGCTCTTTAAATATGACGTAAAGAGGCAGAAGAACAAGAAATGTCGCCTAAATAAACCTGAATGAAAATCCAATAGAGACAAACCTACGTTTTATAAACAACTGAAGATTTACAGTGAATTTTTACGTCATAAATAAACCTGAAAACAAGATGAAGAAGCTGATAGAAGTTTTAAAATCAGTATTTGCAGATCACCTGGTTGGCGAACTTGCTCATGTAGTGCTGCAGTCGGCTCTGGTTGTCCGTCTGTTCGCACATCTGCACCAGGACGTCGAAGTCGCAGTATTTTTCCGCCAAAGCCGCCACCCACGAGTACTGCCCCAGTTCCACTGAGACACACGGGTTCAGGCTTCGTTATTACAGCAGTGACAAGAATAAATAAACGTACAGTGGAAATGAAGACGTCTAAACCACAGCGAAATCTTTCTTCAGTTTTCCTATAAGAAACATGACGCTCTGTTAAAGAAATAAAGTTAATTTGATGATTGCGCCGACTCAAACTGCAATTTTTTTTCAAGTTTTATAGAAAAATAAAATAAAATCACCAGTGTTTATGACCTCCGACCCCCGTGGATCAATTTAAATCACAAAATTGATCCAAAACGACTTCAGAAAACAAATAATACATCGACTTTCATGATAGAAAACTGTGGTTGACAAAGCACCACATGGACTAAACCAGGACTAAACTGGGACTAAACTAGGTCTAAAACAGGACTGAACCAGGACTAAACCAGGACTAAACCAGGACTAAACCAGGACTAAACCAGAATTAAAACAGCACTGAACGAGGACTAAACCGGGACTAAACCAGGACTAAAATAGGACTGAACAGAACTGAACCAGGACTGAACTGGGTTTAAACCAGGACTAAAAGAGGACTGAACTAGGAATATATGAGATCTAAACCAGGTCGAAACCATGACTATTTCAGGTCTAAACTAGGTCTTAACCAGGTCTAGACCAGGACTAAACCAGGACTGAACCAGGACTAAACCTTGGCTGAACCAGGACTAAACCAGGACTAAACCAGGACTAAACCAGGACTGAACCAGGACTAAACCAGGACTAAACCAGGACTAAACTAGGTCTAAACCAGAACTATTTCAGGTCTAAACCAGATCTAAACTAGGACTAAACTTGGGCCAAAATAGAACCATATCAGGACTAAACCAGGACTAAACCAGGACTAAACCAGGACTGAACCAGGACTGAACCAGGACTGAACCAGGACTGAACCAGGACTGAACCAAGACAAAACCAGAACTGAACCAGAACTAAACCAGGACTAAAAAAGGACAGAACTAGGAATATATGAGATCTAAACCAGGTCGAAACCATGACTATTTCAGGTCTAAACTAGGTCTTAACCAGGTCTAGACCAGGACTAAACCAGGACTGAACCAGGACTAAACCTTGGCTGAACCAGGACTAAACCAGGACTAAACCAGGACTAAACCAGGACTGAACCAGGACTAAACCAGGACTATTTCACATCTATACTAGGTCTTAACCAGGTCTAGACCAGGACTAAACCAGGACTGAACCAGGACTAAACCTTGGCTGAACCAGGACTAAACCAGGACTAAACCAGGACTGAACCAGGACTAAACCAGGACTAAACCAGGACTAAACTAGGTCTAAACCAGAACTATTTCAGGTCTAAACCAGATCTAAACTAGGACTAAACTTGGGCCAAAATAGAACCATATCAGGTCTAAACCAGGACTAAACCAGGACTAAACCAGGACTGAACCAGAACTGAACCAAAACTAAACCAGGACTGAACCAGGTCTAAACCAGGACTGAACCAGGTCTAAACCAGGACTGAACCAGAACTGAACCAGAACTGAACCAAAACTAAACCAGGTCTAAACCCGGACTAAACCCGGACTAAACCAGGTCTAAACCAGGACTAAACCACTTGTCGTCTTCACTCACGCAGCAGTCGGAGCATCTCCCCTCTCCTCTGGGTGTACTCCATCTCCAGAGCGTTGAATCGCTCCTGATGCCCTCCCGCGGGCTTCTGCTGCTGCACAGAGTTGAGCTGGGCCACGTAGCCTCCCAGATAAATGTCCAACAGCGCCACCAGCTGCTCACAGATGGCGCCGCGCAGCTCTGAGTCGGCCTGAGGATAAACGGAGCGCAGAAGCAGCTCGTGCTGTCGGGAGAGGACGGAGCGAACCGAGGACGAGGCTGAGGGCAGAAAGAGTTTATTTATTTATTCCAACAGGCCACGATTTAATGTCAGAATTTCAGATTGAGGTCTATCCATGAGCTATAAGATGATAAAAAAATAAGTGTTTGCTGCCTTAATTTAACAGTATTTCTGTTTACCAAAATCTCTTTTTATTTTTTCTATTTTTTTATTTCTATAATGGTTAAGCCAGTATGTGCAAGATATTATCAAAATTATATCTAATATATAATATATATATAATGCTAAAATGTAACTATTATCCATACATGTTCAGGTTCAATGTTTTCCAAAAATGACACCAAAGTCTCACCCAAATCAAGTCTCTGGGAACATCTAGAAACTATTTGGAACTCAAAAACAAAAGAGACTTTGCAAAACTACATAAAAACTGCACCAAAGGAGCTCACACAAAATATTCACATTTTTGATTATTATTTGTCAACAAGGACGGTTTTGTTATTCCAGTTGGTCATTTTCTTAATGAAAATATTCACTTTTTTTTGTTTTTGATAAACGATGAAGTTATTTATGCTTTTTTGTTTTTCTTGTTTTTAAAAACGTTTATTAAGCACTGTATATAAAAAATATACATCTTAAATGGGTAAATTTGACTCTGATTTAAGTCATGTTATAATGTTTCCTCCTCAAAAACAGACCTGAAGTTGTCTTTTGTTTCATTCACATGTTTAAGTAACTCTTAATTATCCGTCTCTCTACATCTCCAAAGCTCAAAATGCTCTGTTCCACAGAATCGTGCCAGTTCCTGCACCTGATCTCAAACCGACTGACGTGTTCACACCGAAAATTAGAGGATTCAGGAACTGAAAAGTTGGTTCCTAATGGGAACCAGGTAAAAGTTGTTTTTTCCAAGGAACTGTGACGTCACAGACGACGTAAGCAGGTTCATTCGGGTCACACACAGTAAAATAAACAAAGAAACGTGTGTGGAATCTGCATCCGAGGGAATATGGAGGAGAAAAGTGACATGAAGATTGTGCAGTGGAGGAGACCAAATACTTGCCATATGGACTTCAACAGAATTTCAACACAAGCTTGACGGCGGCACAAGAAAAAGTGAGTTCTATTGATCCATGTGCGATATGCGATCCATGATTGTTATTTTCTGTGCTCTGACATCCACTGTCATATGGCCATGTTTTTATCTAATGGAAAATCCACGTCCTCTTTCGATGACGTGTCTTGGAGTCACTTAAACGGTCTGAACGCGGCTCATTCGCCCGTGAGAACTTTGGCTCCAGTGGAACCGGTGCAGGAACCGGCACCGTTCTGGCCTGAAAACAGCTCTTGTGATGTCATGGAGTGGTAGTTTTAACAGCTCCTTTTACCTTTTGTTTAGTGAAGTTTGGCAATTCCAGAGGTGAAATGATTCATATTGATTCTAGTGAAGGTGTGTTGAGTTTAAAACCACTTCCTGTATCACCACATGACATCACAAGGTGGAATAGAGTGTTTTGAGTTTGAGAGAAGAACTCAGCCTAAACTTGCAGGTGTGTTTTTGTGTTAAACACGTGTGAGTGAAATAAAACTCCAGGAAACTCCATTAGAACAGTGTGGAGCAGCTGTGGAACTCTATGGGAGAAATAAACGGGTGATGATGGCGTTTGTTCAGCGACCTGTCCAGGGGATGTACTCGGGCTCAGACGCCGCTCGCTCTGAGGCTCTGTACATGGAGGCTTTGGTCTCTCTGTACTGCAGCGCCGCCTGCAGGACGTCCTGGGAACACGCGCAGACGGGATTACAATAAAGAGTGATGCCAAAGTGTATTAAGGTGTCCATGAATCGCTGTCGTACCTTGAGTATGTTGTTGACGGTGAGGACGACCTCGGCCCACTGCACCGACTCCACCGGATTGTCCTTCAGGCTGCGCTCCTCCTCCTCCAGAAGACACTCAAATATGGACCCGATCTGAGACACCTGCAGCAGAACACGAAGCGTGGACTCTACTGATGACAATTATTACCAACCGGAAACATTGCATTGCATTTGGCTCATTGTTTGGTGTTCATATGTACTGTTATATAATACAACATGTATTGCAATGTACATGTAACACAAAGTTTATGACTTGACTTAGAGGCAAAAAGAGCAAAATATAAACCTCAGGATCATGTATAGTGGGTTAAAGTGGAACTCGGGCACGTTTGAAGCTAAAGTCCGTTGCGAGAGGTGGTGGAATATCTGTCAGAAGCCAAAAACGGCACAGATCAGCGCTGCTTTGGCCTGTGCAGTGGGAAATCAGCAGAGGGAAGTGTGAGGTGCTTATAAAGTTGTTTTCTAACGTTTCCAGACACTAATGAGTGAACCAGGCAGAGCGTTTGGTTTGTTAGACTCGTCGTGGCTGTTGTCAGATGGGTTAAAGTGGTGTTAAGCTTCTTCAGAGTGAAGCAAATTAGCGTGTTACGTGGAAGTTCAGAACTTGCCCCCATCACTACACTAGTTCAGAACTTGCCCCCATCACTACACTAGTTTGTTGCCTTGACAGACTCACTGCCACAGTGAGATCTCCACCGAGGAAACACTGATCTGTGCCGTTTTTTGGCTTCTGACAGAATTCACCACCTCTAGTGACGGACTTTAGCTTCAAACGTGCCGGAGTTCAGCTTTAATACGAATATTTTAAGGTACGAACTGCAAGTCTGACAGGAGCAGTTGCAGACGGGCGACGGCTTTTCAATAGAAAGTGAATTGGAGTCAGAGCTGAAGGAGCCATCTGTGACTAGCAGGTTAACTATGTCCATTTATATATACAGTCTCTGTTTATAAGAGGCTCTATTCACGCTGACGTTTGGAAACACGATGAAACTTCCGCTGTAGTTCCCGACACTGGGCTCGAACGACTGTGATCAAACCCACTGAAGTAAATGTGATCTTTGGTGAAATGAAGACTGCACACGTATTTGCTGTTTGGAATCATCTGGAATTCGGTGCCCTCGTCTCTTCTAATCGCATGTAGCCAGGGCTGGGTCAGTGGGGAAATGATGAAAACTGAGGTATAGTTGAAATTGTTAATGAGCCGAACATAACGCAACGCTACGGTGATATGGAAAACTGGGAAATTTTCTAATTTTTCCTACAGTTTGTCAGAGTTACTACCGCAAATATCACCATCGCATGTTTCCAAATGTCTTCCTGGTTTGTGGCGTCAGCGTGGATAGAGACTGTGTGACCCCGCGCTGCCCCCTTCTGTCCGGGGCGTGCGCTCACCTCTCTGAAGAAGACGTCGGCGGCGGTGAGGCTGGGGGGGACCGGCGTGCTCCTCTTGCCCAGAGCGGAGTGGATGGCGCGGGTCAGGAGCTCCTGGTGTCGGCTGTGGTGGTTCTTCAGCACCATGGAGGCCTGGAGCTGCTCGGCGTGTTCACACAGCAACAGGCGCGTCGCCATCAGGGACGAGCGCACGGAGACGGAGCCGAGGCGATCGAGCAGACCCACCTGAGAGGGAGGAGGAGGAGAGGAGGAGGAGGAGGAGGAGGAGGAGGAGAGACAAAAGAGTGAGTGAGCACATGGAGACGGAGCCGAGGCGATTGAGCAAACCCACCTGAGGGAGGAGGAGGAGGAGAGAGGAGGAGGAGAGAGGAGGAGAGGAGAGAGGAGAGGAGAAAGGAGAGAGAAGGAGCGAGGAGGAGGAGAGAGCAGGAGGAGAGAGGAGGAGGAGAGGAGAGAGGAGAGGAGAGAGGAGAGAGGAGGAGAGAGGAGGAGGAGAGAAGAGATGGAGTGGCAAAGAGAGGGAGTGAGAGAGACATAGAAAGACAGTGGAGAGCGAGGGAGAGGGTGATAGACACACAGAGGGAGAGACGGAAAAAGAGAGAAAGGAAGAAGAGAGGGAAACACACAGAGACACAGTGAAGAGACACGAGAGGTAGAGAGGGGTGGAAAAAAGAGGGAGGGAGAGAGACGTATAGAAAGACAATGGAGAATGAGGGAGAGACAGAGAGAGAAAAAAGAAACAGAAAAGATAAAGAAAAAGAGAGAGAGACGATCTCAGTCTTGGACTTGACCGTTTCCACTGAACTAAAGGGTAACTGTGGCTGTGAACTCCGGCGGGTCTGGGGCGGGTCTGGGGCGGGTCTGGGGCGGGTCTGGGGCGGGTCTGGGGCGGGTCTGGGGCGGGTCTGGGGCGGGTCGGGTCTGGGGTGGGTCTGGGGTGGGTCGGGTCTGGGGTGGGTCTGGGGCGGGTCAGGTCTGGGACGGGTCTGGGGCGGGTCTGGGGTGGGTCTGGGGCGGGTCTGGGACGGGTCTGGGGCGGGTCTGGGGCGGGTCTGGGGCGGGTCTGGGGCGGGTCTGGGATGGGTCTGGGTCTGGGACGGGTCTGAGGCGGGTCTGGGGCGGGTCTGGGACGTACCTGCAGCAGGAAGTCCATGAAGCAGCCGTGAGCCTTCATCTTATCCTCCAGCTGATGCAGAATGATCAGAGACGTGAGCGGGAAACCTCCGCTCTCTGAAACACAAAAGCACTCTGATTATTACGGAGTGTGGTCATGACCGCACGAATCAAGACCAAGACCTGACCACAGGGTCCCGAGACCGAGTCCAACCGCCTTCAAGACTGAGACAAGACCGAGTCCAAGCGCCTCCAAGACAGAGTCCAAGAGCCTTCAAGACCAAGTCCAAGCGCCTTCAAGACCAAGTCCAAGCGCCTTCAAAGACTGAGACAAGACCGAGTCCAAACGCCTTCAAGACCGAGTCCAAACGCCTTCAAGACCGAGTCCAAACGCCTTCAAGACCGAGTCCAAACGCCTTCAAGACCGAGTCCAAACGCCTTCAAGACCGAGTCCAAACGCCTTCAAAGACTGAGACAAGACCGAGTCCAAACGTCTTCAAGACCGAGATAAGACCGAGTCCAAGAGCCTTCAAGACCGAGTCCAAGCGCCTTCAAGACCGAGTCCAAGTGCCTTCAAAGACCGAGATAAGACCGAGTCCAAGCGCCTTCAAGACCGAGTCCCAACGCCTTCAAGACCGAGTCCCAACGCCTTCAAGACCAAGTCCAAGCGCCTTCAAGACTGAGACAAGACCGAGTCCCAACGCCTTCAAGACCGAGTCCCAACGCCTTCAAGACCGAGACAAGACCGAGTCCCAACGCCTTCAAGACCGAGTCCCAACGCCTTCAAGACCGAGACAAGACCGAGTCCAAGCTCCTTTAAGACCGAGACAAGTCTGGCCCTCTCCTCTGACCCTCTCGTCCTCTGTAGGGTGTATTCTTTGTATAAAAACATAAACGTGCACTGAAGCCGGCGTCTCTCACCGTCGGGCACAGACTCGGCCCAGCGCGGGTCGGACGCCGGGTAATCGTCCAACAGATCCAGGTCGATCTTCGTTACCATGTCGTCCGGCTCCGCCCCCTCCTCCGGGAACAGCTCATCCGTGACCATCTGCGCCCCCACAAGGTCATTCCTGGAACAACAACGAACATTTGAGGCATGGTTTAGTCCCAGGTTTAGTCCCGGTTCAGTCCCTGGTTCAGTCCCTGGTCCAGTCCCTGGTCCAGTCCCTGGTTCAGTCCCTGGTCCAGTCCCTGGTTCAGTCCCTGGTTCAGTCCTCGATTTGGTCTCTGGTTCAGTCCCTGGTTCAGTCCCTGGTTCAGTTCCCGTTTTAGTCCCGCTTTTAGTCCCGCTTTTAGTCCCTGGTTCAGCGCTGGTTCAGTCCCTGTTTTAGTCCATTGGTTCAGTCTCTGGTTCAATCCTGGTTTTGGTGCCTGGTTCAGTCCCCGGTTTAGTCCCTGGTTCAGTTCCTGGTTCAGTCCCTGTTTCAGTCCCTGTTTTGGTCCCTGTTTTAGTTCCTGGTTCAGTCCCCGTTTTAGTTCCTGGTTCAGTCTCTGGTTCAGTCCATGGTTCAGTCTCTGGTTGTGTCTCTGGTTCATTCCCTGGTTCAGTCCCTGGTTCAGTCCCTGGTTCAGTCCCTGGTTCAGTCCCTGGTTCAGTCTCTGGTTAAATCCTTGGTTCAGTCTCTGGTTCAGTCCCTGGTTCAGTCCCTGGTTCAGTCCCCGGTTCAGTCCCCGGTTTAGTCCCCGGTTTAGTCCCCGGTTTAGTCCCCGGTTTAGTCCCCGGTTCAGTCCCCGGTTCAGTCCCCGGTTCAGTCCCCGGTTCAGTCCCCGGTTCAGTCCCTGGTTCAGTCCCTGGTTCAGTCCCTGGTTTAGTCCCTGGTTTAGTCCCTGGTTTAGTCCCTGGTTTAGTCCCTGGTCCAGTCCCTGGTTCAGTCCCTGGTTCAGTCCCTGGTTCAGTCCCTGGTTCAGTCCCTGGTTCAGTCCCCGGTTCAGTCCCTGTTTTAAGTCCCGGTTCAGGTTTTTACCGGCAGAACTGCAGGAACGCGGCCTTGAGCAGTTTGGTCTTGTCTTCTTCTGCCACAGTTTCCGAGCGACTCGGAGTCTCCATCACAGAAACCTGCCGGAGGAGGGAGAACATTATAATCCGAATAAAGATGGATCAATATCTCCCAACGGTTTTTAAATCTCGACATAGACAAGGCTCACAAATGAAAGGAAAATTGTGGTTAAGTTTACAGATTCGAGGTGAAATTTCATACATTTTTTACTTATAAATTAGTCAAGAAAACGTACAGAAAAAGCAGAACTACAGCGCTTAACGAATGTATAAGGTGTTTGCTGCTGCCGTACGTAATTTACCAGCATTTCTGTTTACCAAAATATCTTTTTAAGTTTCTGTTATGCTGCCCAACAAAGACAGAAGACCTTAAAACTGAGAAAAATTACAAAGTTTGTTTTTGTTACGGTTTTGGACGTTACAGTTGTCATAGGTCTTTATTTTCTCGTTACAAACATCAAATTGACTCACGATATTTTTTTCACATGATAAACAAGGTCTCAAATACCCCCAAAATTACATTAAATAATTTATGACCAAACGTGATGCAACGACGTTCTGCCTTTGTCGGGCAGGACAGTAAATCCACCCGTTTATGCAAGATATTTCCATCAAAACCACATCTTTAATACTAAAATAGAACTACTGTTGCTCTCCGTACATTTTTAAGTTTAATGTTTTCCAAAGTCTCACCCAAAGCAAGTCTCTGGGAACAGCTGAAACCATTTAAAACTCAATAACAAAAGAGACTTTGCAAAATGACATAAAACAACAAGAATGCAGCTGTTACCTGTGCCAAAGGAGCTCACACAAAATATTCACACTTTTTGGTTATTATTTGTCAACAAGGACAATTTTGTTCTTCCAACTGGTCATTTTCAGAATGAATAACAATGAAACTGTTCATTTGAAACACGTTTTAGATAAACTATGAAGTGATTTATGTTGACAGATGCTCTAATACATTTGTTAAGCTCTGCAATCGAGTTAAAGAGGAGGTATTTTACTTTTATGAGGTATTATCTGCTGACACATAACATATATAGATGTTCATGTTACCTTTTATTGTTTTGAAAATAATATAATAAAGATAATTATAAAGAGTTTTTGTGGTACAGTGAACCCTCACTATAACACAGTTCACCTTTCGCGGCTTCGCTGTTTTGCGGATTTTTTAATGTTTTTTTTTTTTTGTTTTTTTTTTACAGTGCATTGTGTTCTGAATCCTGATTGGCTGAGGTCGTCTAGAAGTGAAAAAAGTCACATTGGTCTTTCACTTAGACCAGGCATGTCCAAACTATGGCCCGGGGGCCAAATGTGGCCCTCAGACCAGTTGTTTTTGGCCCTCAGGCTTCCAGGTGACTTGGCCCATATTACCACAAGTAGTACTTTTTACTGCATGTTTTTGAAATCCACCTTGATCAAGCAAATGTAGTTTGTCCTTTTGAGGGTCTAAGCATGAACAAAGGTCTGGAGGGTCATTTAAACCTGTTATAAATGCACAGTTTTTAATTACTCACTGTTTTGACCTCCAGTCTATGACCCTTGATCGGCCCTCACGCTGCTCTGTGTTTTAATATATGGCCCTAGATGAAAAAAGTTTGGGCACCCCTGACTTAGACCAATGTCAACAGTTTCTGTGCCTCGTCTCTGTTCAGCCCAACAAATTTACCTTTGCAAATTTTCTCCATGACAAAACCCACAATGTGGAGGAAACGTTCTGCAGGACAAAGGCAAAAGGCCGAGGAAGATGAAACTATGACAGAAAAAGTGAAACTTCTGGACCTGCTGAAGGAAGAAGCTCTGCGGCTGTAGGCGCCTTTACGGAATAAATGAATCTTCGGCTCGTTCCATAAAGAAGGAGGAAAATAACAATAAGGACGACGGCAGCAATAAGTTTGAACAAGGAGGCAAAAAGGGCTGTGACTGTCCAACAAGACCAGAGTAAGGACGGAGTCGCTTCAGCTTTGTGGATAAACGACTGCAGGAAAAAGAACATTACACTGGACCAACGTAAGAATCTTCTTGCCCAGAACAAAAAAGAGCCAACAACTCCCCATAACTATGTTCTTCTGTGGGAAAAGACGCTACAGGAGTCAGGACGAAGAGGCTCAGAGGGACTGAGAAATACGCCTGAGGCACAATGTCCAACCTCCTATTCATTATTACAATTAAAATTTTACAGTATTTTTTAAAACTCTCATAGTTATTTGTAAGAAAACATTTATATTTTTATTTCTTAAACAAAAGCTTGGGCCTGAGAACAGATTTTGATCTCTGGTTTCATTCTATTCTATATTGTGTAATAATTATAAAAAATAAAGCTGATACTTCACAGATTTCACCTGTCACGGGTTCTTTTTGGAACGTGACCCCCGCCATAAACCAGAGTTCACTGTATAAGAAAAAATAATAAATAAAAGTGTAAAAAAAAGTATGCAGATAAAATAACTTTAAAACACAATACAAAAAAATTATAAATTGTGTTCAAATCATATTTCGTCTGCATAGTGTGTCCTTTATTTTGCTGTATGTAAATATATTTGTAAAATTTCGTGATCGCTGCACATAAGAAACCATATTATTTTTGAAACTCTGAATTTAATTTAAGTTTTTCTTCTCCTTTTCGAGAAATGTGTTTTTCTGTTGTTTGCGGCGTGTGTGTAGTGTGTGTATGATTATCGTTTCTCTCTTAAACTCGAAACGAAAACATTTCTCCTCAGAGCAGAGCGTTACCTCGGGCGCAGCGGCGAGGGAGGAGCAGAGGGAGTCCTCCATGGTCTCGGGGAGGATAGATGCACTCTCTCTCCCCACCAGAGCCACCAGCCCACTGTGCAGGGAGAAGAACACCGGCAGGTTGGAGCAGCAGCCGCCTCCACGGAGCCCGTCACCTGAAACACGGACACGAGGAGTTAAGACTTTAGGAATAACATGGACACGAGGAGTTAAGACTTTAGGAATAACATGGACACGAGGAGTTAAGACTTTAGGAATAACATGGACACGAGGAGTTAAGACTTTAGGAATAACATGGACACGAGGAGTTAAGACTTTAGGAATAACATGGACACGAGGAGTTAAGACTTTAGGAATAACATGGACACGAGGAGTTAAGACTTTAGGAATAACATGGACACGAGGAGTTAAGACTTTAGGAATAACATGGACACGAGGAGTTAAGACTTTAGGAATAACATGGACACGAGGAGTTAAGACTTTAGGAATAACATGGACACGAGGAGTTAAGACTTTAGGAATAACATGGACACGAGGAGTTAAGACTTTAGGAATAACATGGACACGAGGAGTTAAGACTTTAGGAATAACATGGACACGAGGAGTTAAGACTTTAGGAATAACATGGACACGAGGAGTTAAGACTTTAGGAATAACATGGACACGAGGAGTTAAGACTTTAGGAATAACATGGACACGAGGAGTTAAGACTTTAGGAATAACATGGACACGAGGAGTTAAGACTTTAGGAATAACATGGACACGAGGAGTTAAGACTTTAGGAATAACATGGACACGAGGAGTTAAGACTTTAGGAATAACATGGACACGAGGAGTTAAGACTTTAGGAATAACATGGACACGAGGAGTTAAGACTTTAGGAATAACATGGACACGAGGAGTTAAGACTTTAGGAATAACATGGACACGAGGAGTTAAGACTTTAGGAATAACATGGACACGAGGAGTTAAGACTTTAGGAATAACATGGACACGAGGAGTTAAGACTTTAGGAATAACATGGACACGAGGAGTTAAGACTTTAGGAATAACATGGACACGAGGAGTTAAGACTTTAGGAATAACATGGACACGAGGAGTTAAGACTTTAGGAATAACATGGACACGAGGAGTTAAGACTTTAGGAATAACATGGACACGAGGAGTTAAGACTTTAGGAATAACATGGACACGAGGAGTTAAGACTTTAGGAATAACATGGACACGAGGAGTTAAGACTTTAGGAATAACATGGACACGAGGAGTTAAGACTTTAGGAATAACATGGACACGAGGAGTTAAGACTTTAGGAATAACATGGACACAAGGAGCGCAGTTAGACTTTAGGAATCACACTGAATTCAACCCAAGCAGGAGGAGCACAGTTAAAAACTCATAATACAGGGTCTCGTAAAAAATGTGATCATTCAGTCATTTCGCAGGTCAATCATTTTGTCAATTGTTGTTGAAACAACCTCAAATTTTCCCAGAATCTAGGGGTATAATAATACAAGTGTCACGATACGATATTGTCACGGTCTGAACATCACGGTACGATATTTATTGCGATATCGTGGGAAAGCTCACGATATTACGATATTCTACAGAATGGTAAATAAATGGTCATAATTTTAGAGCGTTTTTCTACCTTCAAGGCTCAAATCGCTTTACAACAAGGAACCACTCACCCATTCACACACACATTCACACACCAGTGTACGCAGTAATGCTAAATATCAAGTCTCTAAGTAAACTAAAAATCTCCTTATTGCCCTAAAAACAAAAAAAAGTGCAATCGCTCCATGACTTTCCTGGTCCAGTCCTGGAAACAGCTCCTATCAGGACCACGGCCAGAGCCACAGCACTTCTGCATTTCCATGGTGGAAATTACATTTGGATTTGCTCATTTTGAGTGAAATAAACTGAATAAACTTAAATAAAAATAGCAAAGGGATGCACAATTACACAGACCAAGATGTGTAATTTGCCATTTATTTGAGAATAAACTGCACTTAGAGCAACTTTTTCACTTATTCTAAACGTACAGGCTCAGAGGAGTCGACCATCTTGACTCACTTCACTCTTTGGCAAAGTTTGGCTCGATCAAAATGGACGGAGCGCATGAGTTTGGGGAAAACAAAGTTCCTATTGGACACTCGTTTTGCTCCCGTCATCACACAGTGTGAGTGTGACGTAGGATAAAGCCGCAGAAATGTACGGAAACCTCTATGTCTGCACTTTCAGAGGGGAAAAGGACGTTTCTGTCTTTTACGGTTAGAAAGTTCTGCGCCGTTATAGAAAACATATTCCTCAGAGTCGTATATGATACCGTTGGAGTGTTTAGATCTTAAATTTTGGCCAAGCTTTTCTGCAGAGCGTTACCTGGAGCGTTGAATGTGATTTTCTCGTCGGGAAGTGCAGCTCTCCCTGTCCCGGTGGAGCAGGCGAACACCAGCTCAGGGGTAAAGACGAAGGCCACGGATCCAGGGGCCGGAGGCAGGACCAGACTCACCGACTGAAGCGCCTCCTCGTTCTGCAGAACCCAAGAGCACAAGAGGAGATTCACCGTGTGCTCCAGATAATTATGCAGGTATGAAGGCCTGTTTTCAGCATTATTTGGTAGTTTTTAGGGGGCTTTTAGGGTCAAATTTGGTAGAATTTGGCCGTTCCAGATAATTATGCAAGTCAAATCAAAAAGAAATAAAGTTTAGTTCTGAAAGTAAACAACACATTTCTCTAAGGACAGTCTTTGGAGAGCAATATTGAGCACAAGCGAGAAAATTGACTCCAAAACCATCGAGAATCTCACATTTTTGGTTGATTCTAGGTGGAGGTATCAGGTATCAACATGTGAAATGATCATTTTTATTTAAGTATTGTTGAATATTTGTATTTTTCATTAAAATATTGTTGAATATTGTTGCAAAAATACAGATGATGTTGTTTATTGTTTGTTTGTTTTGTTATTTGCCACAGCGTCTTCATTTTTCATCGTCGAAACACATAATACTCTGTGCTCCAGATAATTCTGCATGTTTGATTTTTCATTATCGGGAAGAGGCTTTTTGCTTATTTTTATTTTACTCTTGCAAAGGCCTATTTTGAGCATTATTTGGTAGTTTCGAAATATTTTTTATTATTTAATGGTGCAATAATCCAATTTTGTAGAATTTGACTGTTCCAGATAATTATGAACGTCAAATCAAAAAGAAATAAACACATTTATTTTACATCAACAAGTATATAGCATTATCTTATGTATTTTTACAACAATATTTAAATAAAAATGTGCATTTCACATGTTGATACATCCACCTTTTTTGTGTAGCACTTTAACCAGTCTAGAATCAACCAAAAATGTGAGATTTAGAGTTTTCTCGCTTGTGCTCAATATTGCGCTCCAAAGACTGTCCTTAGAGAAATGTGTCGTTTACTTTCAGAACTGAACTTTATTTCTTTTTGATTTGACTTCCATAATTATCTGGAGCAGCCAAATTCTACAAAATTGGACCCTAAAAAACTCCCTAAAAACTACCAAATAGAGCTGAAAATAGGACTTTGCAAGAGTAAAATAATAAGCAAAAAGCCTCTTCCCATTAACGAAAAATCAAACGTGCAGAATTATGTGTTTAGACGATGAGAAATGAAGACACGATAACAAAATAAACAACCAAATAAACCAAAAATAACAGCACTAAATGTGGCTCTGACCTGGAAGGGTGCGGTGAACTTGGTGACCTCCACAGTGACGTCCTCAGAGACGGAGGCTCCGGAGTCGAGGAGCGTGACCAGGCAGAAGTACAGCAGACAGGGCGAGTCGGACGGATGCCACGCAGCAGCCAGCAGCACCAGGCCCGAGCTGAGGACACACGCCAGAATCAGGCTGCGGTTACACACAAATGGTCCGAAGCCAAAGCGTAAAGGCGAGTTTTCGTTCTCACTCTTATTCCGTGTGTTTTGGGGAATTCTGCTGCGCACGGAGACGCAAAAGTTACAGTTGGCAGATGTAGTTTGCATGTCCAGAGCGTAGGGGGCAGCACCACCAAGACCAGATGCTGCGTATGACCGTTCTGCCTTCTCCCCGCTGCACCAAACATGTCCGTGATGTGTTGAAATGGTCTTCTCTGCTCGGAGCGACTCTGTGTGATCGGTGGAGTCACTTTCTCACTCGAGTCCTGTGGCATTCGCAGCTCGGGCCAGTGGAAAAGTTGAAGCTCTGCCGTGTTTGTTTTTTTTCCCTCGTCTCCTTGTGCTTGTGACGTAATCTCTACGCGTCATAACCACCTGCGTGAAGTCGCCCCATCAAACGCAAACCGACACAAAAACTCTGTCAGTCGTTTGCACTGCAAAAATGTTTCGTTTGTGCGATTCTGGTTCTTCAGATATTTGCAGTTTTATTTTCAGCCGGTGACGTCGTCCAGAACCTCAGAATGTGAAACAGCCTCAGGACGGGCAGAAAATTACAGAAAATGTTTGTATTTCGTTTGAGCTGTGAGTTTTCATTTGTGCGAGTTTATTTCTACAATTATTCATTATTATTTCTGTGGTAATTATAGGACGTCATTTCCGCTCAGCCGACGGCGACAAACTCCACAAAACTAGTGAAGAGAAACGAAGTGAATCTGTGTCAGTCTTTAGTCATTTGCTTTTGATTCATATTTGATCATTTAATATTAATAATATTTAATAATACAGACTTTTCCACAGCCCGAGATTGTTTTTCTTCATTAGTTTTGCTAAAGTCGCCGCTGTCAGCTGAGCCGAAATGACGTCTTATAATTACCGCAGAAATAATAATGAACTGGAGAAATAAACTCACACAAATGAAACTGTCACAGCACAAACGAAAAGCAAACGTTTTCTATAATTTTCTGCCTGTTTTGAGCTCTGTTTCACATTCTGAGGTTCTGGACGACGTCATCGGCCCAAAAAAAACTGCAAATTCCTTAAGAACCAGAATCGCACAAACGAAACTTTCTGCAGCACAAACGACTGACAGTTTTTGTGTCGGCTTGAGTTTGTTGGGGCGACTTCACGCAGGCGTCATAACCTCCTGGTCAGAGCCTGATCTCGTCAGCTCGCAGAAGCTCAGCAGGGCAGAGACCACTGGGAACACCAGGGGCCACAGGGGGGCGCCAGTCACACAAAAGTACTGTTGTGTCCTTAGGCAAGACACTTCACCTACACTGCCTTGTGTGAAAGTGGAGTGTGCGAGTGTCGGTGGTGGGAGGGGCTGATGGGGCAGATTGGAGCCTCACTTCTGTCGGTCTGTCCCGGGGCAGGTGGGAGGGGCTGATGGGGCAGATTGGAGCCTCACTTCTGTCGGTCTGTCCCGGGGCAGGTGGGAGGGGCTGATGGGGCAGATTGGAGCCTCACTTCTGTCGGTCTGTCCCGGGGCAGGTGGGAGGGGCTGATGGGGCAGATTGGAGCCTCACTTCTGTCGGTCTGTCCCGGGGCAGCTGTGTTCACCACCTCCGGGTGTGGCGTGAATGATGAATGAACTGTAAAGCGCTTTGGGTGTCGTGAAAGGCGCTGTATAAATGCAATTAATTAATTAATGCCACAGCCCACGAAAATGCAGTTTCCCGTTTTTAACCGTTTCCACAGCGACGACAGGATGGAGCGTTTCCACTCTGGAGGACGTTTTCAACCCCCCAAAACGCCGTTGCGTCCAAACGATCCGAACATCTGGAGAAATGTTTTGTGTTTTCCACCCGTCACCGTTACCCTAAGGGACTAATCAATGCTACAAACTAGAGGTGTGACGATATCCAAGTGTCACGATACGATATCGTCACCGTCTGAACCTCACAGTGCGATATTTATATCGTGGGAAAGTTCACGATATTACGATATTCTACAGAATAACAGACTGACTCTAAAACGTTTTGAGTCATTTGGTGCAACATTTATTGTCTTTAGGGACGGAACGAAATCCAAATCTCTCTGGACCAGATTTACACCAGATTTTTCTTTCTTTCGCTCTTTCCTCCGTTCATTTGTTTGTTCTTTCTTTATTTAGTTCTTTCTTTTTCGTTATTTCTTACTTTTGTTCATTCTTTAGTTCTTTCTTTTACGTTCATTCTTTCTTATTTGTTCTTTCCTTCTTTCTTTCTTTTACTTTCTTTCTTTCTTTAACGTTCTTTTGTTTATTCTTTCATACTTTTGTTCGTTCTTTTTCGTTCGTTCTTTCTCTAGTTCTTTCCGTGTTTTACATTCTTTTGTTCTGTCTTTTTTACTCTCTTACTTTTGTTCATTCTTTCTTTCGGTCTTTTACTTTCGTTCTTTAGTTCTTTCTTGTGCCTTCTTTTGTTCATTCTTTCTGGCTTTGGTTCATTCTTTTACGTTCTTTCTTTTGTTCTTTTGTACTTTTATGTTGTTTCTTTTACGTTCTTTCTTACTTTCGTTTTTTCATACTTTCTTTCTGTCTTTTACTTTCTTTCGTGCTTTCATTCTTTCTTTTTTGCTCTTTCTTACTTATATTTGTTCTTTCTTTTGGTCTTTTACTTTCTTTCCTTCGTTCTGTCTTTCTTTAGTTTTCTTTTTCGTTCTCTTACTTTCGTTCATTCTTTCTTATTTCCGTTCATTCTTTTACATTCTTTTGTTCTTTCTTACCTTCGTTCTTTTACGTTCTTTCTTTTTTGTTCTTACTTTCGTTCATTCTTTCATTTGTTTTTCTTTAGTTCTTTCTTTTACGTTCATTCATTCCTTTTCTTTCACGTCCGTTCTTTTATTCTTTTTTACTTTCTTTCATTCTTTCTTCCTTTAGTTCTTTCTTTTAAGTTTTTTGTTCGTTCTTTCTTACTTTGGTTCACTCTTTCTCTAGTTCTTTCTGTGTTTTCCATTCTTTAGTTCTTTTTTAATTCTTTCTTGTGCCTTCTTTTGTTCATTCTTTCTATCTTTCTGTCTTTTACTTTCTTTCTTTCGTTCTTTTTCTTCTTTTGTTCATTCTTTCTTGCTTTGGTTAGTTCTTTTACGTTCTTTCTTTCGTTCTTTCTTTTACGTTCTTTCTTTCGTTCTTTTTCGTTCTTTTTCGTTCTTTCTTACTTTTGTTCGTTCTTTCTTACTTTCATTAGTTTTTTCATACTTTCTTTCGTTCTTTCATTCTTTTTTTTGTTCTTTCTTACTTTTGTTCGTTCTTTCTTACTTTCATTCTTTTACGTTCTTTCTTTCTTTCGTTCATTCTGTCTTATTTTCATTCATTCTTTTACGTTCTTTTGTTCGTTCTTTCTTACTTTCATTCTTTTACGTTCTTTCTTTCGTTCATGTTCCATCTCCATCTCACTGTACCAGATTTATTGTGATATTTTGCGGTGAATCTGCGACTTTTTTCCTCTAAAAAAGCTTCACAGACTTAATCCAAAGAATGAAGATGTAAAAGTGCTTAGAACAGTTATTTCTTCATGTCGTCTGCACTGAAACGGAGCAAAGGATCATGGTCTACGTAGTTCCCTCTGTTTTTTTTTTTAGCTCTTTCTGCATCAGAACTGTTCATTTAAGCAAAGACACTTGGGATTCGATATATTGTGACGCTCCACGATGTTATTGTGAGACCTTTGACGATACGACATAACGAGGGAACATTGAAGCTAAAGAATATCCCTCTTTAAACAGTGATCCAGATAGTTTTCCATTTAAAACTCACTGTCCGTGCTTCATGTCGAGGTACGTCACGTTGGCTCCTTCTTTCATCTCCTCAAAGTTCGCCTCCGAGCCCTAAAAACAATGGAAAAATACAACAAATGACATGAGGACATTGGGTCAGATTCAGGAAAACTGTTCGTAACTTCCACATTAAGAAGATGCTGAGAGAATTTACATTATTTACAAAGGAACAATGTATTATTCCAATAGTGAGTCATTTCACTATTGTAATAATACATTGTTCTTTTGTAAATACGAAAAAAGAAAAACATTTGCCCCAAAAGGAGTGGGGGAAAAGACAACGTGTTAAATCCCACCCCCTCTTTTAATTTAACATAACAAGCTTTTCCAGGTACTGAAGTGGCCGATTGGGAAAAAGCCCCAAAACAAACCATTAAAACTAGAATGCGCTTCTGACAGAATAAATGATTAATGAGAATCTGTCAAATGACATCAATGGGCCCCGGACGTTCCACATTA
Organism: Odontamblyopus lacepedii; assembly: GCA_034769755.1. Lineage (NCBI taxonomy): Eukaryota > Metazoa > Chordata > Actinopteri > Gobiiformes > Gobiidae > Odontamblyopus > Odontamblyopus lacepedii. The sequence goes on from CM068353.1 coordinate 3,444,267, forward strand.
GGGTGCATCAGTTGCCCCCTTTTTTTTAAAAATCGAGAACTTGCAAACGGCCCTAATGTTTTAGTGTTCCATTCAACTAGAAAAAATTCCTGGTAAATTTTTTTGTAATTCGAATGTCATCTACCGGGTCCACATCCCTTGTAAAATTCTGGAAATTTCTAAAAAAATCGTTAAAAATGAGAGATCAACAGAAACAGTGGTAATTTTCGCTCCTAACCCAAATACTGCACAGTCTTGGCGGGTTATTGGTTTAGGCTGCTCCATGCGAGCCTTCTTACAGCTATGTTCTGACATTTCTTCTTTTAATAACTACACTGTAACACTCCAATTCTGAAAAACATAAAGCAAATATGTGGTTCTACCATGCTTTCTAAAGTCTACCGAACCTGCCTATTATGAAGTTTGGGCAATGCCCCAGTGTATAAGACAGTATAGGCCTATACTGTCTTATACATTGGGACATTGGCCAAACTTTGACCTCGATGTGGACCCGGTAGATCAACTCGGAATATCATAATTTTTTTTCTAAATTTTTTTCTCAGCGAATGGAACACGAAAAGTATAGGGCCGTTGTAAAGTTCTGATATCGGGGCAACTGATGCACCCTATTCCACATATTTGTAATAAATGTGTAAATGCTGAGGGTCTTTTGTTCTATTGTTTATGGGACTGCAGGAAAGTTCAGGACTATTGGAAACCTGTGATTCAGACCATGTCCACTGAGGCTGGTTTTGAGGCTCTGTATTTTGGGTTTGTCTCCTCAAAGATTTTGTCGTCAATAAAAAACAAGTCACACTGGTGGATTTTGGTCTGGTGCAGGAGAACTACGGCCTTACTTTGGAAAAATGTGGACGCGTCTTCGATAAAAGCCTATGGACCTGCGTGAAGTCGCCGCATCAAACGCAAACCGACACGAAAACTCTGTCAGTGCTGTCTGTTTTGTGCTGCAAAAAGTTTCATTTGTGCTGCTTTAGTTTTGGAGAAATTAACGATTCTTTTACAGGTCAAATTGGGGTCGGTCCCACAGGAGGCTTCAAAATGCTCGAAAACGCCCAAAATGGAGTCAATCATTAGTTCTGCAAAAAGTTTTGTCTGTACGATTCTGGTTCTTCAGATATTTGCAGTTTTATTTTGGGCCGATGACGTCGTCCAGAACCTCAGAATGTGAAAAAGCCTCAAAACAGCAGAAAATTATAGAAAACGTTTGTATTTCATTTGTGCTGTGACAGTTTCATTTGTGTGAGTTTATTTCTAAAATTATACATTATTATTTCCGCGATAATTATGAGACGTCATTTCCGCTCAGCTGAAGCAGCGACTTTAGCAAAACTAGTGAAGAGAAACGATCTGAGGCTGTGGAAAAGTCTGTTTCAGTCGTTAGTAATTTGCTTTTGATTCATATTTTATAGAATAACACAGACTTTTCCACAGCCTCAGATCGTTTATCGACACTAGTTTTGCGGAGTTTGTCGCTGTCAGCTGATTTTAGAAATAAACTCACACAAATGAAACTGTCACAGCACAAAACAGCACAAACCAAATCCAAACGTTTTCTATAATTTTCTGCTGTTTTGAGGCTGTTTCACATTCTGAGGTTCTGGACGACGTCATCGGCTTAAAATAAAACGGCAAATATCTGAAGAACCAGAATCACACAAAAGAAACTTTTTGCAGCACAAATGAAGCAATGCCAAAGAGTGAAGTGAGTCAAGATGGTCGACTTCTCTCGACTGTGTTTATTTATAACGACTGAAAAAGTCGCTCTAAGTGCAGTTTTTTCTCAAATAAATGGCAAATTATGCATCTTTGTCTGCGTAATTGTGCATCTCTTTGCTATTTTTATTTAAAGGTTTATTTCAGTCCAAATGAACAAATCCAAATGTAATTTCCACCCTGGAAATGCAGAAGTGCTGTGGCTCTGGCCGTGGTCCTGACAGGAGCTGTTTCCAGGACTGGACCAGGAAAGTCATGGAGCCACTGCACTTTTTTTGTTTATAGGGCAATAAGGAGATTTTTAATTTACTTACAGACTTGAGATTTTGCATTTTTGTAGCTCAGGCCCTAAATTAAGCATTTTTATGTCAGGTCCTGTATCTTTTCTCACAGCCTCATGACACAACTATAGCAGCAGATTGTGAAATAACAGGTTGGACTGAACAAAAGGAGGCAGAACACTTCATTAGGGGCAAAAGGGGCAGTTTGAAAAGCAAAATGAAGAAAAAAATCCAGGCGAGGAGAAATGTACTAAAACTGCCCTCAGGTCTTCGGGGGTTAGAAGCGTCTTAAAGTCTGCGTCAGGTAAATAAAGTGAATAAAGCGTCGGCGGTGACTGACCCAGATGGCGTCGGTGATCCGCTCCGTCAGGACTCGGTGTTCCCAGCTGAACACGTGATGCTCCTGAGAGTCGCCCACGGCCCATTTGTTTAAAGTGGAGCTGGAGAGAGAGAAGAGGGAGGAGGAGGAGGGAGACCAGAGGAGGCAGAACAGCTGAAAGAGAGAAACGAGAGAGCGGAGAGAAAAAGATATATATAAATGTGAACGTGATTTAAATATTTGGGATTAAACCAGAGATAAAACACTGAAAACAGCCACGTTTTAACTTCATAGTGAGTAGAAAACTCAGCACTAAACCAGGGCTAAACCAAGACTAAACTTGGACTAAACCAGGACTAAACAAGGACTAAACCAGCACTAAACCCAGGACTCAACCAGAGACTAAACCAGGACTAAACCAGAGACTAAACCCAGGACTAAACCAGGACTAAGCCAGAGACTAAACCAGGACTAAACAAGGACTAAACCAGAGACTAAACCAGGACTAAACAAGGACTAAACCAGAGACTAAACCCAGGACTAAACTAGGACTAAGCCAGAGACTAAACCAGGACTAAACCAGGACTAAACCAGGTCTAAACCAGAAACTAAACCAGGGCTAAACCAGACTAAACCCAGGACTAAACCAGGACTAAAGCAGGACTAAAGCAGGACAAAAGCAGGACTAAAGCAGGACTAAAGCAGGTCTAAACCAGGACTAAACCCAGGACTAAACCAGAGACTAAACCAGGACTAAACCAGAGACTAAACCAGAACTAAATCAGAGACTAAACCAGAACTAAATCAGAGACTAAACCAGGACAAAACCAGGTCTAAACCAGAGCTAAACCGGAGACTAACCCAGACTAAACCCAGGACTAAACCAGGACTAAAGCAGGACTAAACCCAGGACTAAACCAGAAACTAAACCAGGGCTAAACCAGAGACTAAAGCAGGACTAAACCAGGTCTAAACCAGGTCTAAACCAGGCCTCACCGTGTCGCTGGTGGGCTGAGACAGGATCCCGAAGAGGCTGGAGACCCTGCGTCCGATCCCAGAGAGCATCCCCTGGCCCTGGGGAAGCCCGTGGCACTGCAGCCTCCCCGAAGAGTCCGCGGAGGCTCTGAGCAGGCGACTCTTACACGAGGAGACCACGAAACCGCCGCCCTGACAGAACAGCCCGGGTCACACGCCGTTTCCTCATCACAAACACACCTGGAGTTTTGTTTTGTTTGTTTCATTCACACGTTTAACACACAAACCTGCACATTTAGGCCGAGTTCTTCTCTCAAACTGAAAACTCTCTGTTCCAACTTGTGATGTCATGTAGTAATAATACAGGAAGTGCACCATTGTTTTTTAAACTCCATACACCTTCACCAGGATCATTTGGATCATTTCAACGCAGATTTTTTATTTATTTGTACGTGTGTGTGTGTAACTGTATAACTGAGGGTTTGTTCGAAAAATACAACAGGCCACTTATGGATAATATACAGTTGTGCTCATAAGTTTACAGACCCTGACAGAATTTATGATTTCTTGTCCGTCTTTCAGAGAATATGAAAGAAAACACAAAAACTTTTCTTTCACTCATGGTTCATGCTTTGGGTGAAGCCGTTTATTATCAAACTCCTGTGTTTCCTCTTTTTAAATCATAATGAAACAGAAACTACACAAATGACCCAGTGAAGCTGGAGTCTTTTGTGATAGTTGTGGATGTGTTATTTCCTCTGATGGTAAAGCTGCTCATTCTTCTGGGCAAAAGGCTCCAGTTCCTGTAAATTCTTGGGCTCTTGTCTGAACTGCAGCTTGAATCTGCCCAGAGGCTCAGTGATGCTGAGGTCAGAAGAGACGAACACTCCAGAACCTTCACTTTATTCTGCTGGAGCCACAGGTCCACTTGCCTTTGTGTTTTGGGTCATTATCATGTTGAATATCCAAGTACGTCCCATGTGCAGCTTCTGGACCAAGAAATCATCAATTCTGTAATCACGTATGTAAACTTATCAGCACAAATGTACCTCCTTTACTTATGTCTTTCCATCTTTGTTGAATTCAGCTTGTTTGCATATGTTATTTTATTGTGACTTCTAATGACGCAGCGCTGTGTCCGACTCGTCCTGACGCTGTCTGGGGACTAAGCTCCGGTCTGTGAATCTTTTGGGGTGGTAAATTTGCTCTGGATGGTTTAAACACAGAGACCCGGAGAGACGCTCTGTTAGGGACAGTCAGGGCTGTGATTATTGTGGCACAATTTCTGGAATAAATCAGACTCTTTGATTTAAGACAACTTCTCAGTTTTGTTCTTCGTACAGAGGTGTGTGAGTGTGTGTGTGTGTGTTCATGTGTATGTATGAACATAATTTATATATTTCTGTATTATTACTACTTCCTGTATTATTTTATTATTATTACTGTATCAGTGTCTGCTAAGGGTTAGGGGAGAGTGAAGAGGGCTTTGGGAATGACGTTTGTATTTCGTTTGTGCTGTGACAGTTTTCATTTGTGTGAGTTTATTTCTAAAATTATGAATTATTATTTTAGTGGAAATTACACGATGGCTTTAGCAAAACTCCACGAAACTAGTGAAGAGAAACGACCTGTGAAAAAGTCTGTATTATTATATAAAATATGAATCAAAAGCAAATTATTAAAGACTGAGACAGACTTTTCCACAGCCTCAGACCATTTCTCTTCACTAGTTTCATCCTTTCACTAAAATAATCATGAATAATTTTAGAAATAAACTCACACAAATGAAAACTGTCACAGCACAAACGAAATACAAATGTTTTCTATCATTTTCTGCCTGTTTTGAGGCTGTTTCACATTCTGAGGTTCTGGACGACGTCATCGACCCAAAATAAAACTGAATTTCTTAAGAACCAGAATCACACAAATTAAACTTTTTGCAGCACAAACGACTGCATTTTGAAGCTTCCTGTGGGACTGACCCTGATTTGACCTGTAAAAGAATCGTTAATTTCTCCAAAACTAAAGCAGCACAAACGATCGACATAGTTTTTGTGTAAATTTGCGTTTGATGGGGGGACAAGTTCATGCAGGTACAATAAAGAGTTACTCAAACATGTGCGAATGAAACAAAACACAACTCCAGGTGTGGTTTTGTGGAGGGAACAACGTTATAACACGGCTTAAAGCTCACGAGAGTCACGTTTGTGTTTCCCTAGGACCTTTAACATACCCGGACTGCGACCACAGAGTGCGTGAGGTCTCCCAGGTCCAGTTCGGAGTCGGAGTAGTTCCCTTCGTGAGCCAGACTGGGCCAGAGCCGGGCCGTTCCCTCCGTGGACAGCGCCAGGACACAGATGGACTGGACCGGGGCCGAGTCCAGGGGAGAGACGGACGAGACCGAGATCAGGTCCGAGCTGAAGGAGTACTCGCTGGGAGGCAACTGCAGCTCCTTACACACCGACAGCTGCGAGAGAAGGGACAGACGAGATCACAGACGAGCGAGAAACGACCGCGGACTGTAAAGAAGAGGACATCCGGCTCCAGTCAAATGAAGCTCACAGAGACTAGCAGTTATAGAGGCAAATTTGTAGCCAGTTCCATATTTGTAATTCCAACTGCAACAAAAAAGCCGATTTATGTTCTTATCTTCATTTAGGGACAAAATAAAACCCCCAAGATCACGTAGAGCGGGTTCATAAGAACATTTCAAGACCAAAACGACAAGTCTGGCAGCAGCAGAGGTTACGGAGAGAGGGGCGACGGCTTTGACAATAGAAAGTGATGGACTGGACGACTGGAGCCGAAGCACGCGGATGCTCACTTACTGTTTGCAACACAGCAGCTAGAGAGGTGCATTCAAAGCGTATGGAGAACTTGGCCACGTTTACATGATGCTTTTTAATTCCAAATTAATTGTTCTGCATTAAATAGTTCCAAATTACATTGAAATAATAATTCCAATTTGAGGTTTACATGGAAACAGGTTTAAATGGTCTTGGGTGGGGAAGGTTCTGATTGGACAGCGACAAACGTATTTCCGTCTTTGGGAAGAAAACCCACACTTCAGCTGCTCCCGGCTTTTCTGTCATCTCGGTTTGTCGTTTCGCCGCCGACACAAACACGATAATGAAGCAGCAGCTGGAGAATTCTGTCCTCACGCTTCACGTCTGTGAGCTGAGGAGGAGAAGGGAAGAGTGTGGGAGAAGGAGGAAGAAGACAAACTGAGTCTGAGGCTGCCACACCTCAGCCCACTCCCACATCCCGCTCACAAACCCAAAGAGACGTGGAGGAAAGTCCCAAGAGACGACTGGAGGAGCCGGATCGAAGGACGAGCCAACGAGCACCAACCACCGGGATTATTTTGAAGAAGAAGAAACGTTTACATGATCCAGGGAGAAATTCGTTCGGCTTTAAAATCGGAAGAAACCCACTGACTTCGGGAATACATTTAATTCCAAACAATTATTTTCATTAGGAATTAAATGTTTACATGGTCTTTTTAAAGCAGAATTGATTTTTATTCAGAATTAAAACTCTCATGTAAACGTGGCAACTGTGGTTAGCTTCATATTTTTGGTAATGAAAGTTGAACTAAACGATGTAGCAGGGGGTGGAGGTGGGCAGGAGTCCGACCTTGGCCACCGCCGTCTGACAGATTTTCCAGATGATGAGCTTCTCTCCACAGACCATCCAGGCCCAGCCGCTCTCATCCACCTTCACGGAAATCTGATCCTCCGCTGACGACACAAAACACACAAGTTCACGTTTTATTTCCGTTACTCTGCGTCTGCATTTTAAAAGTCACCTGCACCATCTGTGGGGAGATACACACTCCTGTTGGGTTCTAATCATCTTTGGGAACATTGCTCTGGTTTATTTATTTTATCTGATTTAGACTTAATCTGGTGGAATAAAATCTGTGTGTGTGTGTGTGTGTGCGTGTGCGTGTGTGTGCGTGTGTGTGTGTGTGTGTGTGTGTATGTGTGTGTGTGTGTGTGTGTGTGTAAAAAACAAGCTAAAACAAGCAACTTCTCTTTTTCAGTTTAAAATAACTTTTAAGAGAATAGTAATGGAAAAATCTTTGAAAGAACAATGACGCTAACAAGAATTTTGTTATAATTAGAATAATTGTTGATTTTTCTTTTATTATGATGCAGTAAAACGTTGCATTCATGTTTCGTATTAATTTTGTAGATGAACGGCACAATAAACTTCAGCTTCTGCCTACACCTGGTCAAGGACTTGCTTCGTGTTTGATTGTTTTACAAACTGAATACGTTTTATTTTATGGACATGAGACTGAATATATTGTATGTAAACTGTAATGAGTTAAACATTGACCAAATAAAAAACATGAACATAAAAAAACATAAATCACAGTTGTAATTTGTGAAGACAAGTTAAAAGAAGTTGAAAAGTTGAAATTTACACCGATTAGAGCTTTCCATTTTAGAGCTGCGCATTGATGACATCACACTGAGGGAAGTCTATATAAAAGTTAACGACAATTTACACAATGTAAACACATTTTTCTGATCCTTTAAACATTATTTCAACAAAATAAAGGTGTTTATTTTTTGCCAAATTGGGAGATCTAGTGTGAATATAGTCAAACCTGACGTAGGAACTTCTACATCTAAACCCTAACCTCAACCAACCTCAATGATATCATTATGGGTCTGTATTTGAACTTTGAAAAACGGTGTTGTCATGTTGAAAATGTCTCATATTTTCGACACTTTAAAAGGGAAACCAGCAGCTCACCTTCAGCCACAGTGAGGGCCTCCATGACTTTGACCGGGAGAGACGAGCCGAACGTCTGGACGCCGTAGCTCACAGGCTCTGGCACCGAGTGGCTCTGACCGCGAGTCGGCGTCGATCTGTGACAAATAATAAAACTTTTCTTTATTTAATAACAGATTCCAAATATCAGAATTGCCATGATGAAATACTTAAATAAAGACAAAAAGCTGAGTACAACAGACACACACACACAAAAAGATCAAAAATCAGAACAACTACCAGGTCACCAAGTCACAATAAACATGTACCAGATTGAAGAGAGAGAGTGTGATAGAGATCGATCAATGACAAGAGTGAAAAACATCATTCTGGAACAGAGGGAAAATGAAAAGACTCAACAAACTGAAAGAATGGAACCCACGTTTTACCCACGAATAAAACATGACCCTCTGCTTCCACTGTTCCATCTGACCCTCGTCAAAATAATAACACTCTGCAGGCTCTACTAAAGACTTTAATGTACAGTTTTATTTGCAGACTGAACAAACCAGACAATAATAATGTCACTCACAAATACGAGATTCAGTGCAAAAACCTATAAGTCCAATATATGGAGACACTGGAGTGACTCTTTTAAAAGGAGTGACTACACAAACGGAGCTTCTGTTTTCCTATCTTTTTTTTTCAGCATAGGGGTCAGGATCAGGTTAAGGTTAGGGAGTAGGATTGGGGCTATAGGTTAGAGTTAGGCAGGGGGGTAAGAGTCAGGTTAAGGTTAGGATTAGGGTCTGGTTAGGGGTTAAGGTTAGGTGGAGGGTCAGGGTCAGGGTCAGGTTAGGTTTATGTAAAGGGGCCAGTGTCAGGTTAGGTTTATGTAAAGGGGCCAGTGTCAGGTTAGGTTTAGGCAGCACTGTGGATGTGGCTTCATATTTGTCTTTTCCACCATGAATGCATCTAATATCACATGTGAATCCCAAGCGGAAAACGTGAAGTCGCGGAAATCTGCGTTTTTATAGCTTTTTCATAAACATGTTTATCGTTTTGTATTGTCACTGTGCTTATCTGTTTTAAAAATGGACCATGAGTCCAGAATAGAGATGAATTTAACTGAATTGAATAACATCTCCACGGAGACGAGCAAGGTAAGGGACACTCCACCAGAAAAGTTACACAGTGCACCTTTAACTTGCTAAACACTTTACCCAACAATTTAAGGCGCCATTTCATAATTCTCATAGTCTTATAGTGATGCATTTTTATTTGTTCATTGTTAGACAATTAAGAGCCACAGTAGAGTGAAATCCCGTCACACCAGCGGAGCACCAGCGGGCAGCGGTCTCTCACCTGGCCCCGGAGAGAGGCGTCCTGCGCGGGGAGAACAGCAGGCTGGACCCCGCTCCTCCGACACTCTTCCGGGCTGAGGGTCTGTTCGGCTGCCGGCGGCCGGACCCCGAAGCTGTGCGGGGGATGAACATGTTTCCGAGGCTCTAAACCCCCGTGCGGTAATAATTTAATAAAATATGAAGAAAAACAGCGTGGTATTTCAAAAGTGAATGGCCAAACAGCGCGCGGTGCAGTCCATTAGTAAGTGCGTCATCAGAAAGTGACAGAATTATTTTAGAAAACAAATAAAATGATAAAAACAATAGGTAAATCACTGCCAGCGTATTAAAACACATACACGCGTACTTTATATAAATTTACACTTTTATGATATGTTTTATTTGCGTTTTAAGGGATTAGGAATAATAATCGCTTGCAGATAAATCCACCGCGGCTCAAAAAGCGGCGTCAGGAAACTCAATCGATCCTTAGCATCTTAGCATGTAGCATCAGAGGAGAGATGGAGCTGCACGCATTAACCCGCAAAACAGCCTGATTTAGCCAAGAAAGCAGGAATTATAACAGTTAAATATATTCGAGAGTGAAGACGAGACACACGAAATGCAGTAAGTTCTGATTAACAAGCAGCGGAGTGTGAAAACTTGAACATCCCGCGGAAAGTTGACATCGGGCCGCAGAGAATGAGTCTGTTAGCCGCTATTTAGCCCACCTCCAAAATGCGCCTGACTAATATGAGCAAATGTGTGAATTTTATGTTGAAATGTCTGGTTTATATTGGAATTACAGCCATGAAACTGAAAGGATAGTTCCCTCCCTTCGAAAATGTTGTGCACAAATTGATGTGATGCTCAAAGCTACAGAAATGCTTTTGAAAGTTTATCATTTAGCAAGGAAATAAATACATCTGTTTAAACAATTTCTGTAAAAACAAACAACAACAAAAAGGAGTTAGCACTGAAAACAATTGTAATAAAATATATCTTTTTAAATACACCAGTTGATAGAGACGTTTATGTGAGAATGTGGTTTCATTCCATCTCACTTTCTCACATTGTTTACTATTGTTGTGCACTTTGGCAAGACATTTCACACAACTTGCTACTCATAATTACTTTTAACACGTAATAGGCCTATTATTGCCTTGTTTAGGGTCTTGACTACTTTTTATTTTAATTTTAACACTATTTTAACACAGTATCCTTTCCTGAATGTCTTTAGAATGATCTGGAACTGTGTCAGAACAAGTATCAGAGCACATAGATTAGTATACGCCCATGGAGCACTATACAACCTACCTGGACCACATGGGAATAGAAAAGAAAGTACTACCATTTATTTAAATTATTGACAGTCACATTTTATCGTCTTAAGTAAAGAGTGTTTTATCTTTACTTATCTGCATGGTATCTGAATCGGTACTGAGTCTATTCCTTATCGTGACTAGGGGTGTAAGAAAAAAATATAATTCTGTGATTTATCACAATAGAAAAAGATATGTTTTTCATGAAAATTGAATAAGTTCTGTTTACCATTCTCCCATTTATTTATTTAATAGGAACAGTGCATATTAATGAACATCTATAACACTGCAGTGTAAGGCCCCGTTTACATGTACACTGGTGTTTTTAAAAACAGACATTTCCCTTCGTTTTTACTCATCTTTTACACACAAACGGCAGTTTCTCCTCTGAAAACAAATCTTTTTAAAAACTCCGGCGAGAGTGGAGATTTTGGAAAACTACGGTTTTACGTTTGCATGTAAAGTGAGATGATAAACGTTTGATAATAAGTGCCGCCCAGAGGCTCGTCGTAGTTATGATGGCGCTCGATAGTGTATTTATGTGGGTTGATGCAAAAGAAAACTTTTTTGAAAGTGATGCTGTGTGCACAATGTTATTTTGGAAAACTGAGGGAGGGAAATATTCGTTTCTCAACATATCCGGCTCTGTGTAAAAGTATTTAATAGGAACAGTGCACATTAATGAACATCTACAACATTGCAGTGTAAATATGCCAGATTATAGCAAAAATACTCATTTCCACCTGTAATCCCTCAGCAGGTGACACCACAAATTTAACAGCAAAAACAAATTATTTATGATCAGAATCAGAATAGTTTTTATTGCCATGAGTAAACAGGTTCACAACATTAGGAAATTGCTGCGGTACTTTAGGCAAACCATGTTATTGATAAATCACAATATATCGTCCTTTTGTTTTAGCATCTGGATATATCGTAGTATATTGAATTGTCACAGGTATGTCATCATAAGTATCGTACAGCCAGATTCATGGCAGTACACACCCCTAATCGTGACGACACTGCATGTTTCATTTGTGGTAGTTTGGTAATGTGTAAACACATAATTGCAGTAAGACTTGAAATGTATTGTTTAAAATATTGTGTGTTGTTTTGTGGTTGAGGTGATGAAGCGTGTGCGTACGGAGCAGATTCAGTACGCTGTGGCACAGTACTTAAAGAGGAGGCAGTATGTGGACACTGACAGCTCACTGAAAACAGCCAAACTCTGCCAGACCCCAGAGGAAATGGCAGCCAGCATCACAGGTAACTATGAAAACACACACATATTTTACTGTCAAACCTCCTAACCCGGGTACTTTGATACCCAGATTAAAAACGGGTAATAGACAACATCATGGCCCCAAATGATACTGATATTTGTGAGTGACTATTAGGATTGTAAACTGTAAAGAGTGTTATTTATTTGTGTGTTCTTACTATGAGCAGGCTTGCATCTCCACAAACCTGACTCTGTTTCCATGAAAATGTCTCAATAGAGTATTCTAAAAGATGTTTTTTTGTTTACTTTCTATTTCTACACAATCCTGCAGAAAGCTTTCCACTGGGTTCAAAGTTACTCCCTGTCACTTTAAGAAATGTAGACACAGGTACTGTAAAATACCAGATAGTCGCCGGGACGTTTATTTCTTTCAGTCACTTCACAGAGCAGGCGTTTATTTGAGACCAGGCGGCAATTTGGTGCAATTAATTCCTTCCTCACAAAAATCTTGCTCAACAAAATTCGGAAAATCTGGAACTCAAATTCTCAAATTCTAACTAGTGTGACGATAATTTAGGCGACTTTCCACACAGATGTTTTAGGCCTGGGCAAAAAATCTACTTAAAATAAAAATCAAGTTGGCGAATCAATTCGTTTTTTCGGAAAATCAATATTTAAGTTTTTTTTTTATACAGCGCGTATATTTTGCATTCACATAGACTTCCTGTCGTCTTTCCGTCGTCACATCCTGCGACTCTCACTTTCCCCCATGAACGACACAAACAAACAAATCTGTCACAGAGAGAACACTCATATTCCACTGAGTCGAGTCCTTTAGTCCCACAGAAGCTGAAGCAGCAGCACAAGGAAAAAGCTGCCTTTTTCAGCATTTACAATTTATGCAAATGAGTCATGTGGTTTTAAGTTTGTTTTCTGTAGAACGTAAACAAATGTTTAAAGCTGCATTAAACTCATTCTGATCTCACACTGATGTGGCTCTGGAGTGGTGATGGTTTATATGCTGTAAAGTTGAGTTTATTTATGCAGATTAATAATAGTAATAATAATGATCATTTTAATATAAATATGTTAATCATTAATTGATAATCGATCGTTAATTCTCCTGATGATTAAGAAAATGTAATCAAAATCCCATCCTAGTATGAACCAACTCTTAAGACGTAGGCGAGTTAATTTGAAATGTTCCAACAAAATATCTACGGCGCGGAGAGTTTCCCACATTTGAAAGCGACTCCTGAATTACAAAAAGTCGTTCAAACCCTCCTGTAACACGCAGACATTTCTTTAGCCAAACAAATGACGGATGCAAAACAAATGACAGATGCAAAACAAATGACAGATGCAAATGAGCCGTTTTAAGTTTGGTTTGTGTAGAGACGACGCGAGCATCAGTCCTGCGTCCTGTTACTGCAGCACGACTTCTATCTTCAGCATGAACATTAGACTCGCTGTTTATTTATCAAAATATACAAATATACACCTGCACCCGGCGTTTAAAGGGGCCCCGGCTCTTATTTGGTATTTTACGGTATTCGTAGAATGTGAAAACGAAGGCACAATTGTTTCACTAGTGACTTTTCAAACAAGTTTTACTACTTTTTATCATATTTACTTTAAACTGTTGGGAACAAAGGCATGAATATTTTTAAGAGTTTTCAGTGGCCGCTGTTTAATTCATTCAGAATCAGTAAGAAAGTGATAATCTACACCTGTTCACCTACTAATGTCTGTGTAATCCCTCCGTCCTCCACGTGTCCTGCCTACGTCCACGCGAAACATTTAATTCTGTCAACTGGACAAAAGACATTTCACTGCTTGGATCATCAGCAAAACGTCTTCACACCAAGAAAACTTTTGTCCGGTTTTCAGAATAAAATGTTTCTTTTGCTGCCTGTGTCTAATGCCCGTCCTCTCTTTCTCTCTCCAGTGCAGACAGAGTCGGGCTGTGCAAACATCGTATCAGCGGCTCCCTGTCAGTCCGACCCTCAGCAGTACGAGGCTCAGTTCTCCAGACTTCACTCTTTTCTCTCAGGTAAATCCTTGAGCTGATACACAACACTGAGACTGTGTTGTTTTTCCAGGCGCTCAGTGTGAGTCTGGATTAAAGGACAGTTCTTAGTGCTGATCTGAGAGGAGCCTGTGTGAGGCTGAGTGTTGAAATGTGTCGGTTTTGAAGCTCGTTTTGGTTCTTTCTCATTGGTTAGCGATTAGCTGCTGTAGCTCGCACACATAAACAGGCTGTTTTCTGTTAGCGACTGTAAAGTGACTATAGTGGCCGTATATATGTTACTGGACACGCACTGATATGGAAATGAGCTGTGAATAGAGGTGTGAGTTATCTGCATTTAGCAGATCATTAATTACCACGGCGCACACGCATTTAAGAGCGGTAGTTTACTTACAGCACTTTCTTTACAGGCTAGAATATCGTACAAAAACACCATTAGGCCGAACGACTGTCTTTAAATATGACACAAAGAGGCAGAAGAACAAGAAATGTCACCGAAATAAACCCAACTGAAAATCCAAAGAGCCAAACCTAAGTTTTATAAACAACTGAAGATTTACAGTGAATTTTTACTTCATGAATATATCGGCGATTACAACGGCAGCTCCAACTCCCATTTTATCGGTATCATATCGGCCACAACAAAATTCATAACAGTCAGGCCTTAGTTACAAGTATTTACAAGCTTTGGTTTTCACATTTCTGAAAAACACCCAACAGTTCTGAGTTTGCCATATTTTCCTGACTATAAGTCGCTCTGGAGTATAAGTCGCACCAGCCAAAAAATGCACAATGAAAAAGAAAAAAACATCTATAAGTCGCAAAGGACGATGTGTCTGGTTTGTTCATGTCACATATGAACAGTTATTCACAAAACTAGAGCAGAAACAACAGAACAAGTTTATACCAAACTCTCCATCTCGCTCCAAATCACTAAATCCACTGAACTCTTCATCCTCGGTGTCACTTCTGAGTAACTCCACCAACTGCAGTTGAATCCAGCTTTTAGCCGCGATGAGCTTTTGTGTTTTCTTCGTTGCAGTTCGAGTTTCCTCCACTTTTCTCCATCAAACACAAGTTTCTCTCTCTCCAAACGTTCTTTCTGCTGCTTGATTCCCGTTTTCAGCTGCAGATTTCAGCACTTGCAGCAGGACAGTGGCTCTTTCTGCAGGAGACGTGTGCAGTAGAGCGAGAAGTGACAGTGGTGCAGGAGTATGAGGAGGAGCAGATACTGGCACACAAGAGCGCCCCCTCGTGGCCTTAGCACGAAAATGACATGTGAAATATAGATTTTATTTATAAGTCGCACCTGAGTATAAGACGCACCCAAACCATGAAAAAAATCCAGTAATCTTTCTCCTTGTCTCATTCTATGAACTACAAACCCATGATTTTGAGCAGAAACCGTGAAGTGCACACCCGGTTTAAGAAATGTAGAACTAGAACTGCCGTGTATTTATTGTATTTGACCTGTATTTTGCTGTGTCGTGTCCCTCCTCAGACACAGATCTCCCGTGGGCGCAGGAGGTGAGCCTGGTCCTCTTCCCGCTCTTCGTTTACCTGCATCTGGACATGGTTCGCTCGGGGCTGAAGTCGGCGGTGGACAGTTTCTACAGTCGCTTCCACGCGCTGTTCCAGGAGCCCGAGCAGAGGCCCGTCGTGGAGCAGCTCAGACACGTCCTCTCATCCCAGGTCCAAACTCCGGCGGTCCAGAGCACATCACAGTGTTCCAGAGGCCGATATGTTTAATACCAGAAACATCGATGGATTGTGATTTAAATTTAGGTCGATCTCATGGAAAGGCGAGGGCGTTTTAATCCGCAGGTCTACAGCCACGCGTTCTGGAGCAGAAAAGGCTTCACTGCTCTCTTGTTTAGGTGAAAGCTTCAAGTCAGAGCCACAGCGCATCTCTTTAAGTCTCCTCACGTGTTAGTTTTACCTGTGGACCTTTGGTGATTTGTAATAATTGCGGAGGACGTCTGAGATCTTAATCCCGTGCGAATGCGCCACGTCTGTAATTTGTAAAGTAAAAATTCCGCCGCAAATTGCTGACTATATTTCACCAAACACAGACGTCCGGTGATAATACTCGTCCCGTGCGAATCTGCATCTCAGTGTTTGTTGTAATTGCGTCTTTTCTGTCTACTCCTTTTATTTCCGCGGTCTTTTCTCTATATATTGGCCGCATTTTATGTCTCTTTGCGCTCCTTTTATATCTCTTTCCGTCTTGGGTAATGGAGGCTGCGGTAGAAATTTTGATGCGCAGTTTTGAGCTTTTTAGGGGCAAATTATAACACAGCCTCACAGCCTCTACATGGAAACTGATCCACAAAAAGGGAACGAGATCCAAGAGGAGAGAATTCTCGCAGGATTTTGACCTGGATGACGTGTGTAGCAGCATGCGATAAGGAACTTTTTCTTTATTATTATTATTTTTGGCATTCTTTATAAATTTACTCCGTTTACATCCGTTTCTAAGACATAGAAACGGATGTGATGTTACGACATATCCGGTCATAATTTCAGTAAAATAGAGTCATTTACGGACTTCGCTGATCCCGTGCGAATGCGCTGCGAGTAACACAGAGGTGGGGCAGGAATTTGCAAATTACCAGACGTCCCCAGGTTGTACTTATCCCGTGGGAATAGGGCTTTAAAGGGATAGTTTGGGTTTTTTGACATGAATCTGTTCGTCTCCGTCAGCAGAGTCGCATCAGCTCTGACTTACCTCCCGACAGCGTCTGAGCCGAGTTCTTCCCCGGTTTCGGTGGTGATGAAAGTGTCCGGCAGGTTGGCTGGAGTCACGAAAATAAAGCGTTTTTCTTCTCAAAACAACGTGTTCAAAAGAGAAAAGAGCGATGACGCCGCGACACCAGAGAGCGAACGTGAAGCTACAGCCAGAAGTATATAAGCCTGTATAAGCTTTAGAACAGGGGTGTCAAACTCACTTTGGTCCGGGGGCCGTATGCAAACTACTTTGATCCCAAAAGGGCCGGATCAGAAAACTCAGTTCTCTCTTCAAGTTATTGTATTTTTCTCCGTGTCTCGTAGTGGTGTTTAAGATTATATTCCTCGAGCAACGCCACTTGTTCCAAACACACTGAGCACAGATTTCCCATTCACCTCTGTTGACAAATAAGAATTACACTATTTTTCTTGGGAAATCCTGAACTCAGCATCTGCTTTTCTCATTTTTTCACATTTTGCTGATGAGGGTCACGGTCGACAGTCAGAACGATCGTCCTTTAAGAGCGTTTGGAAAGAGGAAAGTCTTCATTTGTGCTGCTCTGGTGGGAGTCGCAACGTACAGAAACGCCGGAGACGCTGCTGTGCTGAACGGTGCAGAAAATTAACAGAAAAATCTGAAAATTTTAAGTATTTTAATAGAAAAATCAGCCAAGGGCCAGATTAAAGGTCTTGGAGGGCCGGATCTGGCCCCCGGGCCGCATGTTTGACACATATGCTTTAGAAGAATATATACAAAAATTCTCCAGGCTGGAACAACAAAAATCCAGCTTCAGCTTGTCCCACTCTGTCCCTCCTCCCTCTCTCTGCTGTTCTGACTCCATCTGCTGAATGTGGGCATCAGTACATTATACACACAGCGCATGGATCGAGGTGAAGCTACGTTCAGACCGCAGCCTGAAGTGACCCAAATCCGTTTTTTTCACCCCTTTGCGACCTGTATCTGATCTTGACCCAGGCCACTTGGAAATGTGCTCCTAAAACCGAAACATATCCGATCTTTTGACGTGCGACCTCAGTCTGAACGGCCAGATCACATTTATCCGACCTACACGTCATCAACAAGCGACGTGTTTGCTACTGAAATAGGCCGAAAACGTGTTTCCTCCCTCGAGAGAGGTACGACAGCAACTTTAAAATCTCCAGGTGCTTTATACAACGTCCACGTTTAGGCGACTTCCGTAAACACTGAGCTCACTCGCCGCTGTGACGTCGTTGTGTCCTTATTTTAGTGCACGGACACACGTATATAGTACAAACTCATTCCAAACTAAATGAATTATCGGCCCTATCAACACAAAATACAAACTAGTGATTCTGACATCCTGCTCTTTTTATAAGTTTATGTTTTCAGTAGATCGAATTGAACATCGAGCCCCAGAATATTGTTTAAAATGCAGATTTTTTGTTGTTATATATCAAGTCACTAAGAAAAAAATATCCAGTTCAGCTGCTGTAAATTTACAGGAATGTACAACGTAATCAAGAGGGAAATCTGTCTCTTTCCTTTAATACAGATGGTAAAATCAATACAAATAAATACAATATATATAAAGCTAAATAAATACATTATAAACACGTTCAGAGACGGAGACTAATGTAATTAAAGATCAGCGGGCTCGTTTCTTCCATTAAGTCATTTAAATAAATGTCCAAATTATACAGTAACAGAGGTTCAGACAGAGCAGTGCCTCCTGTTAGCTTCACCCCCACAGAATGTTGATGATTAGCTGCAAAATGTCAATATGTTTGCACTGCTTTTCCTGTTATTTTACATATATCCAGTGTTGGGGAGTAACGGATTACATGTACCAGCGTTATGTAATTAGAATACAAATTATGAGTAACTGTAATCTGTTAGTTACTGTTAGTCAGTGAGAGGTAATGAGATTACAGTTACTTTGTTGAAATAAATGGATTACACGGCGGTATTTTCCTGTTTTCACATTCTGGGCTATGTCCCTTTTTTATTTCGGTAATTCCACTGTGCACCTCTAAACCAGAACTAACACCAGGACTTAAACCAGGTCTAAACAGGTCTAAAAAAGGTCTAAACAGGTCTAAAAAAGGTCTAAAACCAGATCTATAAAAGGTCTAAAACCAGGTCTAAAACCAGGACTAAACCAGGTCTAAAACCAGGACTAAACCAGGTCTAAACAGGTCTAAGACAGGTCTAAAAAAGGTCTAAAACCAGATCTATAAAAGGTCTAAAACCAGGTCTAAACCAGGTCTAAAACCAGGACTAAACCAGGTCTAAACCAGGCCTAAAACCAGGACTAAACCAAG
This sequence comes from Odontamblyopus lacepedii, assembly GCA_034769755.1. Classification (NCBI taxonomy): domain Eukaryota; kingdom Metazoa; phylum Chordata; class Actinopteri; order Gobiiformes; family Gobiidae; genus Odontamblyopus; species Odontamblyopus lacepedii. Next base: position 3,463,227 of record CM068353.1, read on the forward strand.
TCTAAAACCAGGACTAAAACAGGTCTAAGACAGGTCTAAAAAAGGTCTAAAACCAGATCTATAAAAGGTCTAAAACCAGGTTTAAAACCAGGACTAAACCAGGTCTAAAACCAGGACTAACCCAGATCTAAAACAGGACTAAACCAGGTCTAAAACCGGGTCTAAAACCAGGTCTAAAACCAGGTCTAAAACCAGGTCTAAAACCAGGACTGAAACCAGGACTAAACCAGGTCTAAACTAGGTCTTAAACCAGGACTAAAACAGGTCTAAACAGGTCTAAAACCATATCTAAACCAGGTCTAAAACCATGTCTAAACCAAGTCTAAACCAGGTCTAAAACCAGGACTAAAACAGGTCTAAACAGGTCTAAAACCATATCTAAACCAGGTCTAAAACCATGTCTAAACCAAGTCTAAACCAGGTCTAAAACCAGGACTAAAACAGGTCTAAACAGGTCTAAAACCAGGTCTAAACCAAGTCTAAACCAGGTCTAAAACCAGGACTAAAACAGGTCTAAACAGGTCTAAAACCAGGTCTAAACCAGGTCTAAAACCAAACCAGAATTTGCAGGAGTTGGTTGCTACATTCATGTAGTTTTAAAAATCATGACAATATCAAGTAATCCAAAGTATTCAGATTACGTTACTCACTTTAAGTAATTTAATGGATTATGTTACAAACTACATTCTGGGGTCTGTAATCTGTAATCTGCAGGGGATTATATTTTAAAAGTGACCTTCCCAACACTGCATATATCACATTATCTAAAGTATATCATTTGCATTTCCCTCCTGCAGGACATCGGCGCGAGCTCCAAACTCTCGGCGTTTCTGGAGAACAAGTTTGTGGTTCGTCTGAGCGAGGCGGCGCACGGGTACCTGCTCCGGTACCTGCAGAGCGAGGACAACAGCGCCCTCTGCAGAGCGCTCAGCACGCAACTGCAGCTCGAGGTGACCACGGCCCCGCGCACAGACTACCAGGTCAGAGAGGACGCACTGTCTGAGCCTTAAAGCGCCCGGATTGCACTGTTTTCTGAGCTCTTCTAACGGAGCTTTGGAGAAGCAGACAGACGAATAATAAAGAGTGAAACAAAAGCAGGTCTCCAGGTCTGTTTTTGAGGAGGACGCTGTCTTATAACAGGCTTAAAGCTCACAAGAACACATAAATGAGGAGTTCATATCCGGCACATCAAGTCAATAATATGCTGGATATTTTATTTGGCATTAACCCCTGAAGACCTGAGGGCAATTTTAGTACATTTCTCCTCGCCTGGATTTTTTTCTTCATTTTGCTTTTCAAACTGCCCCTTTTACCCCTAATGAAGTGTTCTACCTCCTTTTGTTCAGTCCAACCTGTTATTTCACAATCTGCTGCTGTAGTTGTGTCATGAGGCTGTGAGAAAAGCTCCAGGACCAGAAATAGAGACGAAAAAACAGAAAATAAAACTCACTCTTTTATACAAAACACACAGCAAACATGTAGAAACAACTTTTTGGACATAAAAAATGCTTAATTTAGGGCCTGAGCTACAAAAATGCAAAATCTCAAGTCTGTAAGTAAATTAAAAATCTCCTTATTGCCCTAAAAACAAAAAAAGTGCAGTGGCTCCATGACTTTCCTGGTCCAGTCCTGGAAACAGCTCCTGTCAGGTCCAGGGCCAGAGCCACAGCACTTCTGCATTTCCAGGGTGGAAATTACATTTGGATTTGTTCATTTGGACTGAAATAAACCTTTAAATAAAAATAGAAAGAGATGCACAATTACACACACCAAGATGTGTAATTTGCTTTGTATTTGAGAATAAACTGCACTTAGAGTGTCTTTTTCCCTCGTTATAAACACACACAGTCAGAGGAGTCGACCATCTTGACTCACTTCACTCTTTGGCAAAGTTTGGCTCGATCAAAATGGACGGAGCGCATGAGTTTGGGGAAAACAGAGACAGACATAAGGGCTGTGATTGGTCCTCTGCACCGCTCTACATTTCCTCCTCATTCTAGACTCTGAGGAATAATGTGTTTAATGCAGCTTTGGCACATTTGTTTACGTTTTACACAAACCAAACTTCAAACCTCATGGCTCATTTGCATACAGCTCATTTGCATACAGCTCATTTGCATACAGTATAAGCGCTGATAAAAACAGCTCGTGCGCTGATGCTGATGTGATCGAACGCGCTGCAGTTTGGTTTGATCAGAACTTGTGCCTCATCTTCAAATCTAAAGCTGAGACTCTGTTTCTGAAGGGTTTAGGAGCAGATACAGAATAATTCTGAATTAGTCACAGTAAAACCGTAAACCCGGGAAAACGCTGAGACGGTTTAACGGGATCAGAATTTGGATACTGCCCAACCTTAGTCAGGACTAAACTCAGGGAGTCAGAGTTTCAAGTTGTTGCAGCTGAAACCTGATTTAGTCCTGGTTTAGTCCTGTTTAGTCCTGGTTTAGTCCTTGTTTTTGTCCTGGTGTAGTCCTGCTTTAGTCCTGGTTTAGTCCTAATTTAGTCCTGGTTTAGTCCTATTTAGTCCTGGTTTAGTCCTTGTTTTTGTCCTGGTGTAGTCCTGCTTTAGTCCTGGTTTAGTCCTAATTTAGTCCTGGTTTCATCCTGGTTTAGTCCTGCTTTAGTCCTGCTTTAGTCCTGCTTTAGTCCTGCTTTAGTCCTGCTTTAGTCCTGGTGTAGTCCTGGTTTAGTCCTGGTTTAGTTCTAGTGTAGTCCTGCTTTAGTCCTGGTTTAGTCCTGGTTTAGTCCTGGTTTAGTCCTAATTTAGTCCTGGTTTCATCCTGGTTTAGTCCTGCTTTAGTCCTGCTTTAGTCCTGCTTTAGTCCTGGTTTAGTCCTGCTTTAGTCCTGCTTTAGTCCTGCTTTAGTCCTGCTTTAGTCCTGGTGTAGTCCTGGTTTAGTCCTGGTTTAGTTCTAGTGTAGTCCGGGTTTAGTCCTGGTTTAGTCCTGGTTTAGTCCTGGTTTAGTCCTGGTTTAATCTGAACATGCGAGACAGACTGAACCGGTTTAAATCCAGACTCTTCTCTCTCATTTCATGTGTCTCTTTTTAATTTCAGGATGATTTTTTATGTTTGGATGTTTGTTTTGTGATTTTAATATATTTCTTATTCTGTAAAACAGTTTGAATGACTTTGTGCACGATTTGTGCTTTACAAATAAACATATTTATTTATATTATATTTATATATTTACGTCCCTCGTCTGTTCCTCCTCCAGCTTTACGGGGCCCCGGGCGCCGCCGCCTCGGCCCCCAACGCGCTCTCGTCCTGGGCCGGAGTGGACGGGGCGGAGGGCGGCGCGGAGGGCCTGGAGGTCCCCGCGGAAATGCCCCAGAACGAAGCGGCTCTGGACGCCCTGCAGGACGTCGTCAAGAAGGTCCGGGAGGGTCCGCCCTCCCTCACCACCGTGTGCTTTTACTCCTTCCACCACACGGAGGCGCTGCTCAACGCCGCCGAGGTCTCGCCCGACAGTCGGCTGCTGGCGGCCGGGTTCGACAGCTCCGCCGTGAAGCTGTGGAGCCTCCGGGCGCGGAAGCTGAAGGCGAAGCCGCACCCGGTGGACGTGTCGCGGGTCAGACTGGCCTGCGACGTGCTGGAGGAACAGGTGGGGGCGCCACAAGACCCGGTACTGGTCCAGTCCAGGGTCTGACCACAGCCTGCGGAAACAAGAGACCTTTCTCACTCTGTTTCTCCCTCTCTCCCCCTCTTTCTCTCTCTCTCCCTCTTTCTGCCTCTCTCTCCCTCTCTTTCTCTCTCTTTCTCCCTCATTTTGTCCTCCTCTCTTTCTCCCTCCCTCTCCCTCTTTCTGTCCTCTCTTTCTCTCTTTCTGCGTCTTTCTTTCTCTCTTTCTCTCCCTCTTTTTGTCCTTCTCTCTTTCTCCCTCCCTGTCCCCCTTCTCTTTCTCCTTCTTTCTCCCCTTCTCTCCTTCTTTCTCTCCCCTTCTCTCCTTTCTCTCCCTCTCTCCTTCTTTCTCCCCCTCTCTTCTTCTTTTTCTCCCCCTCTTTCTTTCCCTCTCCTTCTTTCTCCTTCTTTCTCCCCCTCTTTCCTTCTTTCTCTCCCTCTCTCCTTCTTTCTCTCCCCTTCTCTCCTTTCTCTCCCTCCTTCTTTCTCTCCTCCTCTCTCCTTCTCCCTCTCTCCTTCTTTCTCCCCCTCTCTTCTTCTTTTTCTCCCCCTCTCTTTCTCTCCCTCTCCTTCTTTCTCTCCCTCTCTCTCCCCCTCTCTCCCTCTCTTTCCCTCTCCTTTTCTCTCCTTTTCTCTCCTCTCCCAGGTTGAGGAGGAGGAGGTGAGCGGCAGTGAGGTCCAGACGCTCCGTGCTCACAGCGGTCCGGTTTACGGCGCGTGTTTCCTGTCCGACAGCTCCGGGCTGTTGTCCTGCTCCGAGGACTCGACGCTCCGGTACTGGGATCTGTCCAGCTTCACCAACGCGGCCGTTTACCGCGGCCACAATTACCCCGTGTGGGCCCTGGACATCAGCCCGTCCAGCCTGTACTTCGCCAGCGCCTCGCACGACCGCACCGCCCGACTCTGGACCTTCTCCCGCGCTCACCCCCTGCGGATCTACGCCGGACACTTAGCCGACGTCGACTGCGTCAAATTCCACCCCAATTCCAACTACATCGGGACGGGCTCCACGGATAAAACCGTTCGCCTGTGGAGCACGCAGCAGGGGGCGAGCGTGCGCCTCTTCACCGGGCATCGCGGTCCGGTCCTGGCTCTGGCGTTTTCCCCCAACGGCAAGTATTTGGCGTCGGCCGGGGAGGACCAGCGGGTGAAGCTGTGGGACCTGGCGTCGGGAACGCTGTTCAAAGACCTGCGCGGGCACACGGACAGCGTCACCAGCCTGTCCTTCAGCCCCGACAGCAGCCTCGTCGCCTCCTCCTCCATGGACAACTCCGTAAGGGTTTGGGACATCAGGAATTCTCACGGCGCCGCTCCCCCTGACGGCTCGTCCAGTGAGATGGTCGGACTTTACACCGGAAACACCAGTAACGTGCTCAACGTGCAGTTTATGGCCTGCAACCTGCTGGTGGTGACCGGTACTGCGCCCGAGAAATCCGAACAATAAAGTTACGACAAAAAACAATGGAGGAGGAGTACATTATCAACTAGAATCAATTAAACTGTGATTTGTTGTCAGAATTAACAGCATCAATTTTTCCAGCTCAAGTTAAAGCGCCACTACGTCACATTTCAGTCAGTTTATGGTGTGAAACCTGCTGGTGGCGACCGGTACTGCGCCCGAGAAATCCGAACAATAAAGTTACGACAAAACAAAAAAATAATGGATGTGGAGGAAGAACGTCTCAAACTAAACTATGATTTGTTTTCAGAATGAACAGCTCAAGTTAAAGCTTCACTACGTCACATTTCAGTCACTTTATGGTGTGAAACCTGCTGGTGGCGACCGGTACTGCGCCCGAGAAATCAGAATAATAAAGTTATGACAAAACAAAAAAAAATAGTGGATGCAGAGGAGGAGCGGGTAATGGCACGTCTCAAATTCAACTATGATTTGTATTCAGAATTTACAGCTCAAGTTAAAGCGCCACTACGTCACATTTCAGTCAGTTTATGGCCTGCAACCTGCTGGTGGCGACCGGTACTGCGCCCGAGAAATCCAAACAATAAAGTTACGACAAGACAAACAAAATGGAGGAGTACACTCAAACTAAACTATGATTTGTTGTCAAAATTAACGCACGTTAAAGCCTCACTACGTCACATCTTAGTCGGTTTATGGCGTGAAACCTGCTGGTGGCGACCGGTACTGCGCCCGAGAAATAAAGTTATGACAAAAATGTGATGTGAAGGAGCAGCAGCGCCACCCGCAGGTTTCAGATGTAAAATCCCAAACGCGTTTTATATTTGACAAGGAGAATTTGTTGAAGTTGTCGACGAGTCTCAAACGAAAGAGAATTGACGACAAAATCACGTACACGGAAACTAAATGATGATGTGTTGTCAAGGTGAACAGCACAAGTTAAAGCTAAACTGTGTCACATTTCAGTTTAAATGCCGCCGCACATTACAGTAGATTTTGGCTGCGATTTGCAAACCTGCTGCTGGTTTCTCCAACTCAGCCAAGCACGAAAATATTGACATTTTTCTTTTGCAAAGTTTCATTCATATAAATACTATCATATTCATACCGATAAAATGGGAGTTGGAGCTGCCGATAGTGAATTTTTATGATGTAAAAATTCACCGTAAATCTTCAGTTGTTTATAAAACGTAGGTTTGGCTCTATTGGATTTTCAGTCGGGTTTATTTAGGCGACATTTCTTGTTCTTCTGCCTCTTTACGTCACATTTAAAGACAGTCGGTCGGCCTAATGGTGTTTTTGTACGATATTCTAGCGAGTAAAGAAAGTGCTGTAAGTAAACTACCACTGTTAGCCTTTAGCGGTAAATGCGGTAATTAATGATCTGCTAAATGCGGATAATTCACACGTCTATTCACAGCTCATTTCCATATCAGTGTGTGTCCAGTAACATATATACGGCCACTATAGTCACTTTACAGTCGCTAACAGAAGAGAAAACAGCCTGTTTATGTGTGCGAGCTACAGCAGCTAATCGCTAACCAATGAGAAAGAACCAAAACGAGCTTCAAAACCGACACATTTCAACACTCAGCCTCACACAGGCTCCTCTCAGATCAGCACTAAGAACTGTCCTTTAATCCAGACTCGCACTGAGCGGCCGCAAAAACAACACAATCTCAGTGTTGTGCAGGTGGATCTGCGACTGTAAACAAACACACATGGTGATGCGTTCAGGGGCGGGACGGACACAGACACATGACTCCTCAGATAAACCCTGATGCCCCGTCACAGATCAGGACATTTATCTGTCTGTGAACTGGATTAAATGGGCAGAATATAGAGTCTGAGCTTTTTAGAACGAGGGAAAACATGTCCATGTGGAATATCGGCCCAGATCCACAAGATTTACACCAACAGAAAGCGAAGCACATTTCATATTTCCTCTGCCCTTCTCTGATCAAAGCAATAACTTATTTCATAAACAAAACATCATTCAAAGTCCTATGTTACGCAAAACTGACTCTTGTGACGTTTTAGTCGTATTCTAATGTTGTTCCCTCCTCAAAAACTTACCCGTAATTGTGTTTTGTTTCATTCACACGTTTGAGTCGCTTTATTATTAGCCCGTCCACATCTCCAAAGCTCAAAATGCTCTGAAGCGGCAGTTTTCAAGTGGACAGCTCCTTTTTTTTTTACCTTTTAGTTCAGCAGAGATCGGCAGCTCCAGAAAATGATCCGAATGGGTTTAGTGAAGGTGCGTGGAGTTTAAAAACGAAACACACACAAAACCCGCGGGTCTGTTTGTGACGAGGAAATGACATAAGGACAGAAAACGGAGCGATAACGACGCGCTTTCGGTTTCAGATTTGTTATTGTGCCCAATGGGAGTTGTGTAAAAACGTTGTAAAACCGCTGAAGCCGTTTCTAAGGACCAAAGGGCGGCCTCCTCCACCGCCTTTCACATCGGTTTAATCCGTTTTATTTTCTAAAATCGCTCAACCTAAAGTTCCATCTGACCCTCTCTTCTCTGCTTCAAAAACGGGACTCAATTGTCAAAGTCCATTTCTGTTTTTGTTACGAGTGAATAAAAAAGTAGCTCATAGTTTGTACAGTTTTGTTATGACAGTTTCAATAAAATAAATAAATAAAAAATATCTCATTTGAAAAGTTTGATTTGCAAAAAATGAGTATCTAGTTTCGATAATAGTGTTATGGCCCCGGCTCCAAAGAAAGGAGGACACAACAACGGCAAAGGTTAAAGCTGAACTCCGGCACGTTTGAAGCTAAAGTCCGTCACTAGAGGAGGTGAATTCTGTCAGGAGCCAAAAAACGGCACAGATCAGTGTTTCCTCGGTGGAGATCTCACTGTGGCACTGAGTCTGTCAAGGCAACAAACTAGTGTAGTGATGGGGCAAGTTCTGAACTAGTGCAGTGATGGGGGCAAGTTCTGAACTAGTGTAGTGATGGGGGCAAGTTCTGAACTAGTGTAGTGATGGGGGCAAGTTCTGAACTAGTGTAGTGATGGGGGCAAGTTCTGAACTAGTGCAGTGATGGGGCAAGTTCTGAACTAGTGCAGTGATGGGGGCAAGTTCTGAACTAGTGCAGTGATGGGGGCAAGTTCTGAACTAGTGCAGTGATGGGGCAAGTTCTGAACTAGTGCAGTGATGGGGGCAAGTTCTGAACTAGTGTAGTGATGGGGGCAAGTTCTGAACTAGTGTAGTGATGGGGCAAGTTCTGAACTAGTGCAGTGATGGGGGCAAGTTCTGAACTAGTGTAGTGATGGGGGCAAGTTCTGAACTAGTGTAGTGATGGGGGCAAGTTCTGAACTAGTGTAGTGATGGGGGCAAGTTCTGAACTAGTGCAGTGATGGGGGCAAGTTCTGAACTAGTGCAGTGATGGGGGCAAGTTCTGAACTAGTGTAGTGATGGGGCAAGTTCTGAACTAGTGCAGTGATGGGGGCAAGTTCTGAACTAGTGTAGTGATGGGGGCAAGTTCTGAACTAGTGCAGTGATGGGGCAAGTTCTGAACTAGTGTAGTGATGGGGGCAAGTTCTGAACTAGTGTAGTGATGGGGGCAAGTTCTGAACTAGTGTAGTGATGGGGGCAAGTTCTGAACTAGTGTTAGTGATGGGGGCAAGTTCTGAACTAGTGTAGTGATGGGGGCAAGTTCTGAACTAGTGTAGTGATGGGGGCAAGTTCTGAACTAGTGTAGTGATGGGGGCAAGTTCTGAACTAGTGTAGTGATGGGGGCAAGTTCTGAACTAGTGTAGTGATGGGGGCAAGTTCTGAACTAGTGTAGTGATGGGGGCAAGTTCTTAACTTCCACGTAAAACACCAATTTGCTTCACACTGAAGAAGCTTAACTCCACTTTAACCCATCTGACAACAGCCACGAGTCCAACAAACCAAACGCTCTGCCTGGTTCACTCATTAGTGTCTGGAAACGTTAGAAAACAACTTTATAAGCACCTCACACTTCCCTCTGCTGATTTCCCACTGCACAGGACAAAGGCCAAAAGACTCGATCACTGATGTCGTTTCTAATCCCATTTATTTACCAGTGAATTATATACTTTTTAATAACACTAAAAAAATACATTCCTGAACCATTTTCTTTCAACAACTTTCAGTTTCTCTTCTTCACCGTCAGTGGTCGATTCTCACTTGTTGCTTCTGGAGTCGACGATCGAGTCTTTTGGGCTTTGGTGCAGTGGGAAATCAGCAGAGGGAAGTGTGAGGTGCTTATAAAGTTGTTTTCTAACGTTTCCAGACACTAATGAGTGAACCAGGCAGAGCGTTTGGTTTGTTAGACTCGTGGCTGTTGTCAGATGGGTTAAAGTGGAGTTAAGCTTCTTCTGTGTGAAGCAAATTGGCGTTTTACGTGGAAGTTCAGAACTTGCCCCCATCACTGCACTAGTTCAGAACTTGCCCCCATCACTACACTAGTTCAGAACTTGCCCCCATCACTACACTAGTTCAGAACTTGCCCCCATCACTGCACTAGTTCAGAACTTGCCCCCATCACTACACTAGTTCAGAACTTGCCCCCATCACTACACTAGTTCAGAACTTGCCCCCATCACTACACTAGTTCAGAACTTGCCCCCATCACTACACTAGTTCAGAACTTGCCCCCATCACTACACTAGTTCAGAACTTGCCCCCATCACTGCACTAGTTCAGAACTTGCCCCCATCACTACACTAGTTCAGAACTTGCCCCCATCACTGCACTAGTTCAGAACTTGCCCCCATCACTACACTAGTTAAGAACTTGCCCCCATCACTACACTAGTTCAGAACTTGCCCCCATCACTACACTAGTTCAGAACTTGCCCCCCACACGACACTAGTTCAGAACTTGCCCCATCACTGCACTAGTTCAGAACTTGCCCCCATCACTGCACTAGTTCAGAACTTGCCCCCATCACTACACTAGTTCAGAACTTGCCCCATCACTACACTAGTTCAGAACTTGCCCCATCACTACACTAGTTCAGAACTTGCCCCCATCACTACACTAGTTCAGAACTTGCCCCATCACTACACTAGTTCAGAACTTGCCCCCATCACTGCACTAGTTCAGAACTTGCCCCATCACTGCACTAGTTCAGAACTTGCCCCCATCACTACACTAGTTCAGAACTTGCCCCCATCACTACACTAGTTCAGAACTTGCCCCCATCACTACACTAGTTCAGAACTTGCCCCCATCACTGCACTAGTTCAGAACTTGCCCCATCACTGCACTAGTTCAGAACTTGCCCCCATCACTACACTAGTTCAGAACTTGCCCCCATCACTACACTAGTTCAGAACTTGCCCCCATCACTACACTAGTTCAGAACTTGCCCCCATCACTACACTAGTTCAGAACTTGCCCCATCACTACACTAGTTCAGAACTTGCCCCATCACTGCACTAGTTCAGAACTTGCCCCATCACTGCACTAGTTCAGAACTTGCCCCCATCACTACACTAGTTCAGAACTTGCCCCCATCACTACACTAGTTCAGAACTTGCCCCCATCACTACACTAGTTCAGAACTTGCCCCCATCATCACTACACTAGTTCAGAACTTGCCCCCATCACTACACTAGTTCAGAACTTGCCCCATCACTGCACTAGTTCAGAACTTGCCCCATCACTGCACTAGTTCAGAACTTGCCCCCATCACTACACTAGTTCAGAACTTGCCCCCATCACTACACTAGTTCAGAACTTGCCCCCATCACTACACTAGTTCAGAACTTGCCCCCATCACTACACTAGTTCAGAACTTGCCCCATCACTGCACTAGTTCAGAACTTGCCCCATCACTACACTAGTTCAGAACTTGCCCCCATCACTACACTAGTTCAGAACTTGCCCCCATCACTACACTAGTTCAGAACTTGCCCCCATCACTACACTAGTTCAGAACTTGCCCCCATCACTACACTAGTTCAGAACTTGCCCCCATCACTACACTAGTTCAGAACTTGCCCCCATCACTACACTAGTTCAGAACTTGCCCCCATCACTACACTAGTTTGTTGCCGAGGAAACACTGAATACACGGGGTAAGACTCATAACCAGAATAAGGCTCATAACCCCAGTGACTAATGCGCAGCGTTCTACAGAGTGTAAAACAAAACTAAAATGATCTGGAGCACGGGGGCAAATTCCAACAAAACATCTTTGATTTATTATTGTGTTTTTCAAAATAAGAGCCCCAAACCGGAGCAAACACAAAAGCCACAAGAAACAAAAAGTCCCTCTGGAACGACAGCGATCCAAGAAGTACGAGTAACGTGACTTCAGAATAAAACGACTCAAGTAGATGTGGAACGAAAGCTCTACTCGAGTAAGAGTAATTTAAAGCTGCATTACGGAACTTTCCGGGACCACAGAGAATTTTAACTGTACGATAGTAAACCAGGACTAGAGCAGGACTAAACCAGGACTAAAGCAGGACTAAACAAGGACTAAATGAGGACTAAACCAGGACTAATTTAGGACTAAAGCTGGACTAAATCTAGACTAAAGCAGGACTAAACTAGGACTAAAGCAGGACTAAACTAGGACTAAACCAGGACTAAACCAGGACTGAACTAGGACTAAACCAAAACTAAAGCAGGACTAAACCAGTACTAAAGCAGGACTACATCTAGACTAAACTGGTACTAAACTCGGACTAAATGTAGACTAAACCAGTACTGAACCAGGACTAAGATGGGACTAAACCAGTATTAAACTGGGAAAAAACTAGGAATAAACCAGGAATAAACCAGAACTAAATCTAGACTAAACCAGGACTAAACCAAAACTAAAGCAGGACTAAACCAGTACTAAAGCAGGACTACATCTAGACTAAACTGGTACTAAACTCGGACTAAATGCAGACTAAACCAGTACTGAACCAGGACTAAACCAGGACTAAAGCAGGATTAAATCTAGACTAAACTGGTACTAAACTAGGACTAAACCAGGACTAAATATAGACTAAACCAGAACTGAACCAGGACAAAACTAGGAATAAACCAAGACTAAACCAGGACTAAACCAGGATTAAACCTGGACTAAATCTAGACTAAACAGCACTAAACTAGACTAAAGCAGGACTAATTCTAGACTAAACCAGGACTAAACAAGGACTAAAGCAGGACTAAACTAGGACTGAACCAGGACTAAATCTAGACTAAAATCATTTCATTTTGTCACTGAAAGTAAAAGTAAAAGTCGAAGTCCGCTGCTGGAAAAGTCTTTCCAAAGCGTCTCTCCCTGGAGCTGTTTACTGGAGCGTGTTTTATTTTGGAAATCCAGGCCTGTCAGAAAACAGGAAGTGCTTTTGTGTGGGGTTGGACCGGTTTAACTCTGACACTTTTCACTCTGTTTGTCCCAGTGTTTGTTCAGCGGGCGCCTCACCCCTGCGGCTCTCTGTGAGTACGAGCTTCAGTCCTTCACTTCAAACTAGTTTTGTTTTTAATTTAACTTTTAATTCATGAAAATACTAAAGGGGAAAATTACAGCACGACCACAACAAATGTCTGGAGGATTTGGGGAAATGCAGTTTTTCACGTCATGTTGTGGGACTAAAGCAGGACTAAACAAGGACTAAACCAGGACTAAACAAGGACTAAACCAGGACTAAACAAGGACTAAAACAGGACTAAAACAAGGACTAAACAAGGACTAAACCAGGACTAAACAAGGACTAAACAAGGACTAAACAAGGACTAAAACAGGACTAAACAAGGACTAAACAAGGACTAAACAAGGACTAAACCAGGACTAAACAAGGACTAAACAAGGACTAAACCAGGACTAAACAAGGACTAAACCAGGACTAAAACAAGGACTAAAAGAGGACTAAACAAGGACTAAACAAGGACTAAAACAGGACTAAAACAAGGACTAAAACAGGACTAAACAAGGACTAAACCAGGACTAAACAAGGACTAAACAAGGACTAAACAAGGACTAAAACAAGGACTAAAAGAGGACTAAACAAGGACTAAAGCAGGACTAAAACAGGACTAAAACAAGGACTAAACAAGGACTAAACCAGGACTAAACCAGGACTAAACCAGGACTAAACAAGGACTAAAGCAGGACTAAACAAGGACTAAACAAGGACTAAACAAGGACTAAACCAGGACTAAACAAGGACTAAAACAGGACTAAAACAAGGACTAAACAAGGACTAAAGCAGGACTAAAACAGGACTAAAACAAGGACTAAACAAGGACTAAAGCAGGACTAAACAAGGACTAAACCAGGACTAAACCAGGACTAAACAAGGACTAAACAAGGACTAAACAAGGACTAAAAGAGGACTAAACAAGGACTAAAACAGGACTAAAACAAGGACTAAACAAGGACTAAAACAGGACTAAAACAAGGACTAAAAGAGGACTAAACAAGGACTAAAACAGGACTAAACAAGAACTAAACCAGGACTAAACAGGACTAAACAAGGACTAAAACAGGACTAAAACAAGGACTAAAACAGGACTAAACAAGGACTAAACCAGGACTAAACAAGGACTAAACCAGGACTAAAACAGGACTAAACAAGAACTAAACCAGGACTAAACAAGGACTAAAACAGGACTAAACAAGGACTAAACCAGGACTAAACAAGGACTAAAACAGGACTAAAACAAGGACTAAAACAGGACTAAACAAGGACTAAAACAGGACTAAACAAGAACTAAACCAGGACTAAAACAGGACTAAAACAAGGACTAAAACAGGACTAAACAAGAACTAAACCAGGACTAAACAAGGACTAAAACAGGACTAAACAAGAACTAAACCAGGACTAAACCAGGACTAAACAAGGACTAAAACAGGACTAAAACAAGGACTAAAACAGAACTAAACAAGGACTAAAACAGGATTATACCAAGACTAAAACAGGACTAAACAAGAACTAAACCATGACTAAACAAGGACTAAACAAGGACTAAAACAGGACTAAAACAGGACTAAACAAGGACTAAAACAGGACTAAACAAGGACTAAACCAGGACTAAAACAGAACTAAACAAGGACTAAAACAGGACTAAACAAGAACTAAACCAGGACTAAACAAGGACTAAAATAGGATTATACAAGGACTAAAGTAGGATTATACGAGGACTAAAGCAGGATTATACGAGGACTAAAGCAGTATTATACGAGGACTAAAGCAGGATTATACGAGGACTAAAGCAGGATTATACGAGGACTAAAGCAGGATTATACGAGGACTAAAGCAGGATTATACGAGGACTAAAGCAGGATTATACGAGGACTAAAGCAGGATTATACGAGGACTAAAGCAGGACTAAACAAAGACTAAACCAGGATTTAACGACAAGACCAGGACCAAAACTAAATCAGAACTAAACGAAAAGGAAAACAAATCTGGCCTGAATTACAAACTGATTCCAGGAAACGATGAACAGTTACACACAGTCAGCATCGTTATATTTAAGATTTTACTCCAAACATAAAAAGCCCAGTGCCGTTTTTAGGGTTTCAGATTGTACTTCCTGGTTGGGAATCATGATGTCACAGTCGGGAATTCCGTAAGTGTTACAGGTCACAGTTCTGAGTCTGGATTTAAACCGAGTCAGAGTCCGGCTCACATGTTCAGACTAAACCAGGACTAAACCAGGACCAAACCAGGACCAAACCAGGACTAAACCAGGACCAAACCAGGACTAAACCAGGACCAAACCAGGACCAAACCAGGACTATAGCACGACTAAAACAGGACCAAACCAGGACCAAACCAGGACCAAACCAGGACTAAACCAGGACTAAACCAGGACTAAACCATGACCAAACCAGGACCAAACCAGGACTAAACCGGGACCAAACCGGGACTAAACCGGGACTAAACCAGGACCAAACCAGGACTAAACCAGGACTAAACCAGGACTAAACCATGACCAAACCAGGACCAAACCAGGACTAAACCAGGACCAAACCAGGACTAAACCAGGACTAAACCAGGACTAAACCAGGACTAAACCAGGACTATAGCACGACTAAAACAGGACCAAACCAGGACTAAACCAGGACCAAACCAGGACTAAACCAGGACCAAACCAGGACCAAACCAGGACTAAACCAGGACTAAACCAGGACTGCACCAGGACTAAACCAGAACTGCACCAGGACTAAACCAGGACTATAGCACAACTAAACCAGGACTATAGTACAACTACACCAGGACTAAACAGGGACCAAACCAGGACTTTTGTGATTTTTGGTTTTGTTTTGAAAAACGAACGACACTCGGATCCAGAACAATGTCCCTGTGTCCGTGTCTGTCCTGACTCCAGATGTGACGTCCCCGCGGGCTCGTTATGACACACTGAAGACAACAACACCGAGTCTGTCTTTAGTCCTGCTCACGGTCCGGCCCTGACCTCCGCCGGACACCGAGGGCCCAGTGTCCTGCCCGAGGACACAGCAGCAGTAATAGCCGAGGGGTTACTCAGTTTAAAAAGCTCCCGTGTCGCGAAAAACTGACTCCCGTGAGGTTTTCCTTCAGTAGAAATCGAGAAATCCAGGGCTGAAGTGATGGGACTAAATCAGGACTAAAGCAGGACTAAACCAGGACCGAAACAGGACTAAAGAAGAACTAAACCCGATCTAAACCAGGTCTATTACAGGACTAAAACAGGACTAAACCAGGATTAAAGCAGAACTAAACCAGGACTAAAACAGGACTAAATCCAATCCAAGCCAGGACTAAACCAGGACTAAACCAGGATTAAAACAGGGCTAAATCAGGACTACAGAGGGGCTGAACCAGGTCTAAACCAGAACTAAACCCGTTCTAAGCCAGGACTAAACCAGGACTAAACAAGGACTAAAGAAGAACTAAACCCATTTTAAGCCAGGACTAAACCGAGACTAAAAGAGGACTAAACCAGGACTAAAAGAGGACTAAAGAAGAACTAAACCCGTTCTAAACCAGGACTAAACCGGGACTAAAAGAGGACTAAAGAAGAACTAAACCCGTTCTAAGACAGGATTAAACCAGGACTAAACCGGGACTAAAACAGGGCTAAACCAGGACTACAGAGGGACTGAACTAGGACTAAACCAGGACTAAACAAGGACTAAAGAAGAACTAAACCCATTCTAAGCCAGGACTAAACTGGGAGTAAACCGGGACTAAAAGAGGACTAAACCAGGACTAAAGAAGAATGAAACCCGTTCTAAGCCAGGACTAAACCAGGACTAAAGAAGAATGAAACCCGTTCTAAGCCAGGACTAAACCAGGACTAAAGAAGAACTAAACCCGTTCTAAGACAGGACTAAATCAGGACTAAACCAGGTCTAAACCATGACTAAACCAGGTCTAAAGCAGGACAAAAGAAGAACTAAACCTGTTCTAAGCCAGGACTAAACCAAGACTAAACCGGGACTAAAAGAGGACTAAACCAGGACTAAACAGGGGTTAAACCTGTTCTAAGCCAGGACTAAACCAGGACTAAAAGAGGACTAAACCAGGACTAAAGAAGAACTAAACCCGTTCTAAGCCAGGACTAAATCAGGACTAAACCAGGTCTAAACCATGACTAAACCAGGTCTAAAGCAGGACGAAAGAAGAACTAAACCTGTTCTAAGCCAGGACTAAACCAAGACTAAACCGGGACTAAAAGAGGACTAAACCAGGACTAAACAGGGGTTAAACCTGTTCTAAGCCAGGACTAAACCAGGACTAAATCAGGACTAAACCAGGACTAAATCAGGACTAAATCAGGACTAAATCAGGACTAAACCAGGACTAAATCAGGACTAAACCAGGACTAAATCAGGACTAAATCAGGACTAAATCAGGACTAAACCAGGACTAAATCAGGACTAAATCAGGACTAAAGAAGAACTAAACCCGGTCTGTAATCACTGGGCCTATCCACATGGAACAAAAACATCTTCTTTTTTTAGGTGGTCTCCAAAGCCCCTGATGACTTCGTCTGGTTCACAGTCCAGACCTGGTCCTGGTCCACAGTCCAGACCCGGTCCTGGTCCACAGTCTAGACCTGGTCCTGGTCCTGAAGCAGTGGTTTATGGACAGCTCTTTGTACTCGGGTGAGTCTGAAACGTTCATGAAGCCTCAGGTGTCATTCGTTCATTTGTTTTTCAAAATAAAAACAAAAATCTTCATTCTTCTTCATTATGTCTCGAAAACCAGAAATAAAAAAACAGATGATTTGTTTTTTCAGTTTTTGCTTTTTGATTTTGTGTTTAAATGAATAATGGAAAAAACAGATAATGGCCATTTCCTGTTTCCCAAACCAAACACCTGGTCCTAATATCCAGTCTAAACCAGGTCTAAACCAGGTCTAAACCAGGTCTAAACCAGGTCTAAACCAGGACTAAACCAGGACACAAAGTTTTTCCAGTTTCCAGTCCTGGTTTAGACTTGGTTCAGTCCTGGTTTAGACCTGTTCCGTCCTAGTTAAGTCCTGGTTTAGACCTGGTTTAGTCCTGGTTTAGACCTGGTTTAGACCTGATGTATTCCTGGTTTACTCTTAGTTTAGTCCTGGTTTAGTCCTGGTTCAGTCCTGGTTTAGTTCTGCTTTAGACCTGGTTTAGACCTGATTTAGACCTGGTTCAGTCCTGGTTTAGTCCTGGTTCAGGTCTGGATATTTGGACCAGGCGTTTGGTTTGGGGAAACAGGAAATTATTCGTTTTTTTCATTTTGGTTTTGGAGACAAATAACGAAGAAAAGAAGGTGTTTCTTTGTTTTCTTATTTTTATTTCTACTTTTTCCGAGTCCGAGCGTTCATAGCCTTGTTTAGGAGTTTGGTTTTCAACAAAAAGGTGAGAGCGACTGTTGGCTAATGCTAATGCTAGCGCTAATGCCAATGCTCGCGCTAATGCCAACGCTCGCGCTAATGCTAGCGCTAATGCCAATGCTAGCACTAATGCTAACTAGCTTGTGACTGTAGTTTTATTCGAGAGGGAGTTGGAGTTCGACCTACGCTCTTTATTTCTGGTCAGATTGCCTAATTTGAGCGACAAAGCTTCAGACAGAGCAGCAATTTCGATGTGAGCGTCGGTATGTGTGTCCCAGGTGTAACGGGTCGCTTCCGGGAGGAGACACCGAGCGGATGAAGAGTCGGTTTGTTTTAGGTCAGAGAAAAACGGCAAACGGAGTGAGACCCGCCACGGTGCACCCGTCCTACACGCCGCAGGCCGCCCAGGTACGAGCGCAGAAAGAATCGAGAATCAGACACGGACCGATACTAAGACACGAACCGATACTAAGACACGGACCGATACTAAGACACGGACCGATACTAAGACACGGACCGATACTAAGACACGAACCGATACTGAGACACGAACCGATACTGAGACACGAACCGATACTAAGACACAGACCAATACTAAGACACGAACCGATACTAAGACACAGACCAATACTAAGACACGAACCGATACTAAGACACAGACCAATACTAAGACACGGACCGATACTAAGACACGAACCGATACTGAGACACGAACCGATACTAAGACACAGACCAATACTAAGACACAGACCAATACTAAGACACGGACCGATACTAAGACACGAACCGATACTGAGACACGAACCGATACTAAGACACAGACCGATACTAAGACACGAACCAATACTGAGACACGAACCGATACTAAGACACAGACCAATACTAAGACACGGACCGATACTAAGACACGAACCGATACTGAGACACGAACCGATACTAAGACACAGACCGATACTAAGACACGGACCGATCCTTGTGTGATGTTTGTGTGCGCAGGTGGTGAGCAGCCGTGTGCAGCACAGCATCTCCTTCAGAGTCACTCACAAACACACGGTGGTGGTGGAGTACGTCCCCGACAGCAGCACCGATCTGTTCCAGGTCTGAACCCTCAACCTGAAAGATATGAGTGGACTAAGCTAACCCGTTAGCCGCCGCGTGCCAAACAGGAAGTGCTCCAGGAGGCTCTTCCGGCTCCTTCTCTCCATTTTTCCCATTGACTCACATTAGGATCTTCGCTCCTCTCGCCGTAACTGCCGCACTGAGCCTAGTCATTCTGGTCTTAAAATGTTCGTATGAACCCACGACACAGGATCCTGAATTTTTCATTTCACTGTGTTGTTCCTAAATCAAGATATGAACATAAATAAGGTCGAGGTCGCTGCCGCTGAGCGTTAGCAGCAGGTTTGACTGACAGCGAGCGTGTTTCGCTGCTAAGTAAGTTCCCTTCCCGCTTTCCTGCCCTGATTGACAATTTTTGAAATAAAATGACAAAAATCAAACAATTACAACAGCTAACGTTACTAGAATCTTAAGTAGCATAATTTAAGTAGCATAAAGTAAAAGTGAATTTCATTAAATTGCGACTCTATATAAACCTCACCGTACCAGATTTATTGCAATATTTTGAGGTGAATCTGCGACTTTTTCCTCTATAAATGTCCTCTGTTGATTTCCCACTACAAATGCGAAAGCCCGTTTTGTTTGTTAGACTCGTGGCTGTTGTCAGATGGGTTAAAGTGGTGTTCAGCTTCTTCAGTGTGAAGCAAATTGGCGTTTTACGTGGAAGTTCAGAACTTGCCCCCATCACTACACTAGTTTGTTGCCTTGACAGACTCACTGCCACAGTGAGATCTCCACAGAGGAAACACTGATCTGTGCCGTTTTTTGGCTCCTGACAGAATTCCACCTCCTCTAGCAACGGACTTTAGCTTCAAACGTGCCGGAGTTCAACTTTTAAGTCTTGTGAAGGTGTTTTCAGAGGAAAAAGTCGCATATTCACCACAAAATATTGCAATAAATCTGGTACAGTGAGATGTATATGGTGAAAATCTGGTACAGAGAGATTTGGATTTCGTTCCATATAGGGCTGCAGCTATCGATTATTACAGTAATCGATTATTCTGTCGATTATTTTGTTTGAATAATCGAGTAATCGTTTGTTAATGTCGCGTCTACTTTGCACACGTTAAGTACACACCACGTGCATTGACAGATACACGTGTTTTGGACATGAAAAACTTAATTATCGCTGAGCTAAGACTGACTTACGTCGCGGTTTCTTTTCCACTTGATGTAATGTACGGTTCTGTTTACATGTTGTAGCATCAGTGTGGAGAAGGTGACTTTTAAAATGTAATCCCCTACAGATTACAGATTACATTCCCCAAAATGTAGTTTGTGACATAATCAATTAAATTACTTAAAGTGAGTAATGTAATCTGAATACTTTGGATTACTTGATATTGTCATGATTTTTAAAACTACATAAATGTAGCAACCAACTCCTGCAAATTCTTGTTTGGTTTTACACCTGGTTTAGTCCTGGTTTAGACCTGGTTTAGTCCTGGTGTGAGTTCTGGTTTAGAGGCTCAGGAGGAAGCGCGGTCCACGGAGTGTACGCGACAAGACACAATCCACGCGCAGAGTGCGCGGCGTACGGGAGATGAGGAGCGCACGGCGTACGGGAGATGAGGAGTGCGCGGCGTACGGGAGATGAGGAGCGCGCGGCGTACGGGAGATGAGGAGCGCGCGGCGTACCGGAGATGCGGTATACCGGAGGAGATGAGGAGCAGGTTATGCTCTTATCCATGGGCGCCGCACTGTTGTGTGTACAGTGAAGTGCAGTGGTCGTGCGGAAAGTTTACCTCTGCCACAAAAGGTTCCGGCCATCGCCGAGCGTATGAAAATAAAACGAAGCATCGAGGCAAAAAATAATAATCGATGCATTTTTCTAATCGATTAACTCGGTGAATCGTTTCAGCCCTAGTTCCATCCCGAATGACAATAAATGTTGCACCAAATGACTGGTCAAAGCGTTTTAGAATGTCATGTTATTATGTAGAATATCGCAATATCGTGAGGTATTGCAATAAATATCGTACCGTGAGATTCATACTGTGACGATATCGTATTGTGAGACTTGGGTATTGTTACTTTATTGAGATAAATAAGTTTATTGACCTACTGTGACAGCACATTCCAGCCCGAAGCAACATATATACAAGCATTTGATGGATAAAGTTACACCATGCACCTTTAAGTAATAATATGAAGTGAGTTTTACACATTTATGACATTCCAGGGAAATCAGAACCTCCACAGCTTTAACGCCGTCACGTAGACTCCTGACGCTTTGGTCTAATCCTGAAGTGATCTGATTTCCCCGGTTATGTCAAAGTTCTGTCGCCTCCGCAGATCGGCCGCTCCACAGAGCCGCCCATAGACTTCGTGGTGACGGGCGCCGACCCTGCCGCCGTCTCCAGGTTCTCCTGTCGGATCCTGTGCTCCAGGACGCCACCGTACAGCGCCAGGATCTACGCCGCCGGGTTTGACGACTCCAACAACATCGTCCTCGGGGTACGGACCGATCAACTCCCAAATATTACGCTTTGAGGAAGTCTGAAGTGACAAAATGAAACGATTTGAACATTTGTGTTTCTCGCGGCTCCTTCACATGATTTATTTTGTCTAATTTTTGTGTTGGTCCTTTGGAAACACCGGATTTTGGGATTTATTTCAGGTTTTGTCAAATCACAGTCACTTCAGGTTATAAATCAGACGTTACGTACTTTTTTACTCTTACTTGAGTCATTTCTTAGATCACGACTTTGTGCTTCTGCTCTTGTCTTAAACACACGTCATTGGCAGAGAAACAAGAAGGGTGCAGTTAGCATGCTAGTTGTTGCTAACTTTACCTTCAAAGTGCACTCCACTATCACTTCTGAAGTCCAGTCTAAACAAGATCTAAACCAGGTCTAAACCCAGACTAAACCAGGTCTAAAGCAGATCTAAACCAGGTCTAAAGCAGATCTAAACCAGGTCTAAAGCAGATCTAAACCAGGTCTAAAGCAGGTCTAAACCAGATCTAAACAAGGTCCCAACCGGGTCTAAACCACATCTAAAGCAGATCTAAACCAGGTCTAAAGCAGATCTAAACCAGGTCTAAAGCAGATCTAAACCAGGTCTAAAGCAGGTCTAAACCACATCTAAAGCAGATCTAAACCAGGTCTAAAGCAGATCTAAACCAGGTCTAAAGCAGATCTAAACCAGGTCTAAAGCAGGTGTAAACCAGATCTAAACAAGGTCCCAACCGGGTCTAAACCACATCTAAAGCAGGTCTAAAGCAGTTCTAAACCAGTTCTAAATCAGGGACTAAAACAGGTGTAAACCAGATCTAAACCAGGTTTAAACCAGATCTAAACCAGGTCCAAATCAGACCTAAACCAGGTCTAAACCAGGTCTAAACTAGGTGTAAACCAGATCTAAACCAAGTCTAAACCAGGGACTAAACCAGATCTAAAGCAGGTTTAAACCAGATCTAAACCAGGTCCAAATCAGACCTAAACCAGGTCTAAACTAGGCCTAAACCAGATCTAAAGCAGGTCTAAACCAGGTCTAAACTAGGTCTAAACCATGTCTAAACTAGGTGTAAACCAGATATAAACCAAGTCTAAACCAGGGACTAAACCAAATCTAAAGCAGGTCTAAACCAGGTCTAAACCAGGGACTAAACCAAATCTAAAACAGGTCTAAAACAGGTGTAAACCAGGTCCAAAGCAGATCTAAACCAGGTCTAACGAGTCGCTCTGTCGTTTTCAGACAAAATAAACACAGTACTCCATGTTTTGTGTTGTTCTCAGGAGAAAGCAGCCAAATGGAGAACAGTAGGAGGTCACATGGACGCCCTCACCACCAACGGGGTCTTGATCATGAATCCTGGTCCAGGTTTTGGATCTGAGTCTAAACCTGGACCATCCGAGCCAGGATCTTCCGAGCCGGGGCTGTGGAAGGAGGTGTCTGTGTGCGGAGACATCTTCACCCTGAGAGAGACACGAGCAGCTCCGAACAGAGGAACCAAGGTCAGAACAGACACTTTAACACACCTTTTATTTATCTTTTCCTTTGCCAAAGCTAATCACTAATAGAAATGATCAGGTTCCATATTTGGGAATTTACTTTTCCAAAATTTAATGTCAAAGGACAATGTCATTAATGGGGAAAAATGGCTCTTGCGCTCCAGGTGGAAGTCTGACACTGTCTCATTCTCGAATCTGAAAACCCCCAAATGGAGCCAGAGCCAGAATATGTGTGTATGTGTGTGTATGTGTACTAGGCCTGGGCAAAAAATCGATTTAAAATAAAAATCAAGTTGGCAAGTCAAATCTCATCTTTCCGTAGACACTTCCTGCGTCTCTCACTTTCCCTGAGAACGGCACAGGCACAAACAAATCTGTCACAGAGAGAACACTCATATTCCACTAAGTCGAGTCCTTTAGTCCCACAGAAGCTGAAGCAGCAGCACAAGGAAAGAGCTGCTTTTTTCAGCGTTTACAGTTTATGCAAATGAGTCATGTGGTTTTAAGTTTAGTTTCTCTAAGACGTAAAGCTGCATTAAACACATTCTGATCTCACACTGATGTGGCTCTACAGCGGTCGAATCGAATTGTAAATCGAGTTTTTTGTTTTAAAAAATTAAGATTCGCCCAGCTCTAATGTAAATATGTATGTGTATAAATGTGTATATGTATAAATATGTATGTATGCATGTGTTAACCAGTGTTAAGGTAAAACAACTGGGGTAGGACGCGATACGTTTTTTAAACTTCAATTCAATTCAATTCAATTTATTTATGTAGCGCCCAAAATCACAACAACAGTTGCCTCTAAGGGCATTCCAAGATTTTAATGAGTAAAACATACACACAGACATATCAAAACAGGAATAAACAACATTCATGTAAAGCAGCAAATGAAACATGGTCCAGTCATCCCCTGTCCTTAGACCCTCCTTCTCAGCAAGGAAAAACTCCAAAAAACCCAGAGTCCTGGGAAAAAGAAGAAACGTCTGGGAGAACTACAGTGAAGGAGGGATCCACTCCCATGGACGGACAGGCTATAGATGTCCAGGCCCGTGGGCCAGTTCGGTATGACCACAGCTACCCAGGTGGGGAAGGAGCCGGGAAGGAGCCGGGGAGGAGCCGGGCGAGAAACTTCAGCCTTCTCCTTTTGAGCACCAGAAATGGTCCCAAACAAAAAAAAGATCAGTAGAGATGGGCAATTCTGGGGCTGACATTAAATTCAGTCCAAATGATTCTAAAAACACAGTGGAGCACTTCCTGCATTACCACATGACATCACAAGGTGGAACAGAGTGTTTTCCGTGTGAGAGAAGAACTCAGCCTAACACCCCGTCCACACTCGTTCGTATTCGAGTCGTTTTCGTTGTGGATACAGTGTCCGTCCACACGAATCCGATGGAAAACGGCTCCGGAGACGGAACGATCTGGATACACCAGCTCCCACGGATTCGCCTGAGCACAGATCTGATCCGGCGCCGTGTGGACGCGTGAAAACGCTGAAAACACTGATACGCTGATGTTGGGGCTCTAGCTGCCGTTCTTATTGGACCGCGTCCCTGTGACTTGTGCCTTCCTGATTCACTGGTTCGTGACATCGGGCTTGCGACGCTATTGCGGAAAAGTTTAAACAAACCCAAGACAAATGTGAAACAGCGTCGGTCCACGAAATCAGCTGCTGCAACTTCAGACATGGTGATACAGTGTTTCGGTGACTTGTTTCAGTGTAAATGCTCTCTAAATGTGCAGGTTTGTGTGTGAATGAAACGAAACACAGCTCCAGGTGTGTTTGTGACGAGGAAACTCCATCAGAACAGATCAGAAAACAGCCTAATATGAGCCCTTTACTAATGACCCTGTTTTACTTTCCCCTGTTGCGCCCCCTGCAGCTGAAAGGCGAGTCTAACCTGCTGGTGGACGGCGCTCTGGTGGATCTGTGTGGCGTGATGCTGCTGTGGCGCTCCACGGAAGGTCTCTCCCTCTGCCCCACGGACGCTCTCCTCGAATCCTACAGGCAGGAGCTGAACTCGGAGCGCCCCCAGTGTCCGGTGGGATACTACACCCTCTCCTTTCCCTCCAGGCCTCCGCAGCTGGACTGGCTCAAACCCGACCAAAACCCCGGACTCAAGCCGGACCCCAAGCAGCCGTGGGTGTACGTGCGGTGCGGTCACGTGCACGGGTACCTCCAGTGGGGAAACCAGTGCCCCATGTGCAGGACCAGCGGCGCCTACGTCCCCCTGTGGCTGGGTCTGGAGCGCGGCTTCTACGTGGATTCGG
Source organism: Odontamblyopus lacepedii (assembly GCA_034769755.1). Lineage (NCBI taxonomy): Eukaryota > Metazoa > Chordata > Actinopteri > Gobiiformes > Gobiidae > Odontamblyopus > Odontamblyopus lacepedii. The sequence goes on from CM068353.1 coordinate 3,488,412, forward strand.
AAAAACCCACGCACGCCCTGGTCCCCTGCGGTCACGTGTGCTCCCGGCGGACGGCGGAGTACTGGAGCCACGTGCGCACGCCTCACACGCACGCCCCGGCCCACGTGAACGCCCCCGAGGGTCTGCGGAGCTCGTGCCCGTTCTGCCTGAAGCCGCTGGACGCTCAGGCCCCCTACATGCAGCTCATCTTCCAGACCCCGTACTGAACCATGGCCGAATCTGAAATCCGATCTTTATCCAGCTTTGTTTCAAATGCACTTTAAAGGGACACTTCGGAATTTTGGACGTAGGGCCTCGTTTCCTCGTGAGTGTTGGAGCCACAACACACCAAAAAAAGGCCATAACATAAAAAAAAGCCAAAACACACCAAAAAACAGTGATAACACACCAGAAAAAAGAAACAACACACCAAAAAAAGACATAACACAATAAAAAAAGCCACAACACACCAAAAAAGAGCCATAACACACCAAAAAAGACACAACAAACCAAAAAAGCTACAATACACCAATAAAAATGCCATAACACACCAAAAAAAGCCACAACACACCAAAAAAAGAGCCACAACACACCAAAAAAGAGCCATAACACACCAAAAAAGACACAACAAACCAAAAAAGCTACAACACACAAAAAAGCCACAACACACCAGAAAAAAGCAACAACACACCAAAAAGACATAACACAATAAAAAAGCCACAACACACCAAAAAACAGTGATAACACACCAAAAAAGACACAACAAACCAAAAAAGCTACAATACACCAATAAAAATGCCATAACACACCAAAAAAAAACCACACAACACACAAAAAAACACACAACACACCAAAAAAGACACAAAATAATAAAAAGGCCACAACACACAAAAAAAGCCACAACACACCAGAAAAAAGCCACAACAACCAAAAAACAGTGATAACACACCAAAAAAACACAACACAATAGACAAAAAAGCCACAACACACTAAAAAAGCCACAACACACCAAAAAAGCCACAACACACCAAAAAAGCCATAACACAATAAAAAAGCCACAACACACCAAAAAACAGTGATAACACACCAAAAAAACACAACACACTAAAAAAGCCACAACACACAAAAAAGCCACAACACACTAAAAAAGCCACAACACACAAAAAAGCCATAACACACCAAAAAAGCCACAATAGACAAAAAGCCACAACACACCAAAAAAAGCCACAACACATAAAAAAAGAGCCATAACACACTAAGAAAGACACAACAAAGCAAAAAAAGCTACAACACAACAAGAAAGCAACAACACACCAAAAAAAAACACAACACACAAAAAAAACACACAACACACCAAAAAAGACACAACATAATAAAAAGGCCGCAACACACAAACAAAGCCACAACACACCAGAAAAAAGCAACAACACAAAAAAAGACATAACACAATAAAAAAGCCACAACACACCAAAAAACAGTGATAACACACCAAAAACACAACACACCAAAAAAGCCACAAAAGACCAAAAAAAGCCACAACAAACCAAAAACAAGTCACAACACATAAAAAAGAGCCATAACACACCAAAAAACCCAGAACACACCAACAAAAGAGTCACAAAACACCAAAAACAACACAATGGAAGTGACCGTGGGACCCTGTTTTCTGACGGATCAAGCGGGAAATTATTTCCGCCGGTCCGACAGTGACATCGATCCTGCCACAAAACAATAAATAACTTTTACTCACGTTTCCAACTTCGTTCACTTCTCCGTTCCTTTACTTTTCACTTTCTTCCTCCTCACTTGATCCGTCGGAAAATAGAGTCCCACGGTCACTTCCTGTGTTTTTTATTTTGTTGTGTTGTGGCGTTTGCATTTGTTGTGTTTAATTCACACGTGTTTGAGAAACTCTTTATTATGAGTCTGTCCACATCTCCAAACCTCAGAACGCTCTGTTCCACATTGTGATGTCATGAAGCGGTCGTTTTCAAGCTCCTTTTACCTTTTAGTTCAGGAGAAATCAGAAATTCCAGGCCTGAAATGATCCAAATGTTTCTAGAGAAGGTGTGTGGAGTTAAAAGCACTTCCTGTATCACCACATGACATCACAAGGTGGAACAGAGTGTTTTTTTTTGTTTCAGAACTCAGCCTGAATGTGCAGGTTTGTGTGTTAAACATGTGTGAATAAACAAAACACAACTCCAGGTGTGTTTGTGACGAGGAAACTGCATTAGAACAGATCAGAAAATACTGTAACATGGGCCCTTTAATCGACTGTTTTTATATTTGGAAGTACAATTAATTTCAAACATTTTTTCTTTCACTTCTGTCTTTGTTTTATTAGTTTGCTCTGTTTTATTTTTTGTGATCGATCAGAGTAAAGCTGTTGTTTCGTTTCCACAAACTTTTCTTTTGTTCTGAGAGGAGACGGTGACATTTTTGAGCCGTTTTTCATGTGAATAGTCAGAATTACAGAGGTATTATTCAGCTGCAGGTGGTGGTTTTGTTTTAACATTACAACCTTTAACACTGTCAAAAATAATGTTCTTATTTATGTTTATTTCATATTCTTGTCTCCTGAGTTCCTTCTAATGGTTCACGTCTGTGAAGTCGCCCCATCAAACTCAAACCTACACAAAAACTATGTCAATCGTTTGTGCTTCGTTTGTGCGATTCTGGTTCTTCAGATACTTGGAGTTTTATTTTGGGCCGATGACGTCGTCCAGCCCCTGGAAAAAGCCTCAAAACAGCAGAAAATTATAGAAAACGTTTGTATTTCGTTTGTGCTGTGACAGTTTTCATTTGTGTGAGTTTATTTCTACAATTATTCGTTATTATTTCTGTGGTAATTACAGGTCATTTGTGCTCAGCTGAACTCAAAACTAGTGAAGAGAAACGATCTGAGGCTGTGGAAAAGTGCATTATTATAGAAAATATGAATCAAAGGCAAATGACTAAAGACTGAAACAGACTTTTCCACAGCCTCAGGTCGTTTCTTCACTAGTTTTGTGGAGTTTTGCTGAAGTCGCTGCATCAGCTGAGCAGAAATGACGTCCTATAATTACAGCAGAAATAATAATGAATCATTTTAGAAATAAACTCACACAAATAAAAATTGTCACAGCACAAAACGGCACAAACCAAATACAAACGTTTTCTATCATTTTCTGCTGTTTTGAGGCTGTTTCACATTCTGAGGTTCTGGACGACGTCATCGGCCCAAAATAAAACTGCAAATATCTGGAGAACCAGAATCGCACAAACAAAACTTTTTGCAGCACAAAGTATTGACTCCACTTTGGGCGTTTTAGTGCATTTTGAAGCCTCCTGGGGGCTGACCCCACTTTGACCTATAAAAGAATCGTTAATTTCTCCAAAACTAAAGCAGCACAAACGACAGACAGTTTTTGTGCAGGTTTAAGTTTGATGGGGTCAACTTCACGCAGGTTAATGGTCTCAGGTTGTTTGCTGTGAAGAATTGTATCATAAACTGTGACTGTTTCCATGATTTTATAATTTGTACTTACGTTGGTGTCATAAAACCTGTTGAAAATATAAATTATAGTTTTGCATCGATCGAGACGCAATTTATGAAGAAAATCTGGAGAATATGTTGAATATTACAGGACGTGCAGTGTTCTATTTTTGCAAGAATTATGTACAAGTTTGACACAATTTACACAAAAGAAGCAAATTTTTTCTGATAATTTAAACATGATTTCAACCAAATAAATGTTTTCTCATATTTTGTCTAATAATAATCTCTGTGTACGTGAAAGGAGTTGTAGCTGACAATAAAGTCCAAAAACCCGTTGTCGCCCTTGTGCAAGACACTTCTCCTAAATATATGTGTTTTGCATTGGACTATTCAGTTCCAAAACGTCCCTGTGACAAAAACTGCCCGTGTCCTTAGGCAAGACATTTCGAGAGTTGGTGGTGCAGTTTGACACAAGAAATGTCCCTGGTCCCTATTTTACAGTACAGTAAAGAGAGGCACACATTTTCATTTGTTTAGGTAAAATACAGAAAAGCTGCTTCAAAATGACCAAAACACAAAGAAAATGTGACTATACTGACTCACATTAGGCCTGAGTGCAGAACAATTTTCCTTATTTACGCACTTAATTCACAATTTTATTATGTCTCAGTTTTTTATTTTGAAATTCTGGTCTCCTTACACATGCACATTTGTGGAATAGGAGAGTGAATATAAAACATCCATCCATCTTCTTCTGCTTATCCGGGGCCAGGTCGCGGGGGCAGCAGTCTAAGCAGGGGCTCCCGAGCTTCCGTCTCCCCAGCCACTTCCTCCAGCTCCTCCTGGACCCCGAGGTGTTCCCAGGCCCAGAGACAAAGTCCCTCCAGCGTGTCCTGGGTCTTCCCCGGGGCCTCCTACTGGTGGGACATGCCCGGAACACCTCCCGAGGGAGGCGTCCAGGAGGCATCCGGACCAGATGCCCGAGCCACCTCAGCTGCTCCTCTCGACGTGGAGGAGCAGCGACTCTACTCCGAGCTCCTCCCGTGTGACCGAGCTCCTCCCCCTGTCTCTAAGGGAGCGCCCGGCCTCTGCAGAGGAAACTCATTTCTTCGCTTGTATCCACGATCTCGTTCTTTCGGTCATTACCCAGAGCTCATGACCACAGGTGAGGGGACGAACATGACTGAGGTAAATCGAGAGCTTCGTCTTTGGGCTCAGCTCCTCTTCACCACAACGGTCCGATACAGTGACTACATCACTGCCGACGCTGCGCCGACGCTGCACCGATCCGCCTGTCAACCTCACGCTCCATCCTCGCCTCACTCGTGAACAAGACCCCGAGATACTTGAACTCCTCCACTTGAGGCAGAGACTCCCCACCCACCCGGAGAGGGCAATCCACCTTTTTCCGGTCGAGAACCATGGCCTCGGATTTGGAACAGCTGATCCTCATCCCGGCCACTTCACACTCGGCTGCAAACCACCCCAGTGCTGCAGGTCCTGGTTCGATGGAGCCAACAGGACAACGTTGTCCACAAAGAACAGAGATGAGATCCTGTGGTCCTCGAACTGGACCCCCTCCGGCCCCTGACTGTGCCTAGAAATTCTGTCCATAAATAAAATGAACAGAACCAGTGACAGGAGCAGCCCTGGCGGAGTCCAACATGCACCGGGAACAGGTCTGACTTACTGCCAGCAATGCAAACACAGCTCCTGCTCCGGTCATACAGGGACCGGACAGCCCTTAGCAAAGGGCCCCGGACCCCACACTCCCGGAGCACCCCCCACAGGGCACCACGAGGGACACAGTCGAATGCCTTCTCCAGGTCCACAAAGCACATGTGGACTGGTTGGGCAAACTCCCATGAACCCTCGAGCACCGATGGAGGGTGTAGAGCTGGTCCAGTGTTCCACGACCAGGCCAAAAACCACACTGCTCCTCTTGGATCCGAGGTTCAACTATCGGCCGGACTCTCCTCTCCAGTACCCTGGCATAGACTTTACCGGGGAGGCTGAGGAGTGTGATTCCCCTATAGTTGGAACACACCCTCTGGTCCCCCTTCTTATACAGAGGGACCACCACCCCGGTCTGCCAGTCCAGAGGTACTGTTCCCGACCGCCACGCGATGTTGTAGAGACGTGTCAGCCAAGACAGCCCCACAACACTCAGAGACTTAAGGTACTCAGGACGGATCTCATCCGCCCCCGGAGCCTTGCCACCAAGGAAATTTGATGGACGAGTCCGCCTCTGGGTCCCCCAGCCTTGGCCTCCTCTTTGGAGGACCCAAAGTATTCCTTCCACTGCCCAACAACACCCCAGTCGAGGTCAGCAGCTCTCTTCCCCGCACTGTAAACAGTGTTGGTGAAGTACTGCTTCCCCCTCCTGAGGCACCGGACGGTTTGCCAGAATTTCCTTGGGGCCGTCCGATAGTCCTCCTCCATGGCCTCCCCGAACTCCTCCCAGACCCGAGTTTTTGCCTCTGCCACCGCCCGGGCTGCAGCTTGGCCCGCCGGTACCCGTCAGCTGCCTCAGGAGTCCCCCGAGCCAGCAAGGCCCGGTAGGACTTCTTTTCAGGCTGACGGCATCCCTTACTTCTGGTGTCCACCACCAGGTTCGGGGATTGCCACCGCGACAGGCACCGTAGACCTTACGGACACAGCTACGGGCGGCCGCATCGACAATAGAGGCCGAGAACGAAGCCCACTCGGGCTCCATGTCCCCAGCCTCCCCCGGGATCTGGGAGAAGCTCTCCCGGAGGTGTGAGTTGAAGGCCGCACCGACAGAAGGTTCTGCCAGACGTTCCCAACAGACCCTCACGATACACTTGGGCCTGCCAGGTCTTTCCGGCTTCCTCCTCCGCCACCGGACCCAACTCACCACCAGGTGGTGATCAGTTGACAGCTCTGCCCCTCTCTTCACCCGAGTGTCCAAGACACACGGCCGGAGGTCAGATGACACGACAACAAAGTCGATCATCGACCTCCGGCCTAGGGAGTCCTGGTGCCACGTGCACCGATGGACCCCCTTGTGCTTGAACATGGTGTTCGTTATGGACAAACTGTGACTAGCACAGAAGTCCAACAACAGAACACCGCTCGGGTTCAGATCAGGGAGGCCGTTCCTCCCAATCACCCCTCTCCAAGTGTCACTGTCGTTGCCCACATGGGCGTTGAAGTCCCCAGTAGAACAACGGAGTCCCCGGTCGGTGCACTATCCAGTACCCCTCCCAGAGACTCCAAGAAGGCCGGGTACTCTGCACTGCTGTTCGGCCCGTAGGCCGACACCACAGTGAGAGACCTGTCCCCGACCCGAAGGCGCAGGGACGGCCTTCTCGTTCACCGGGGTGAACTCCAACACGCAGCGGCTGAGCTGTGGGGCGATGAGCCCACACCAGCTCGCCGCCGCTCCCCGCGGCCAACGCCAGAGAAATGGAGAGTCCAACCCCTCTCAAGGAGTTGGGTTCCAGAGCCCAAACTGTGCGTGGAGGTGAGGCCGACTATATCTACCTGGTAACGTTCAACCTCCCGCACAAGCTCAGGCTCCTTCCCCCCCAGCGAGGTGACATTCCATGTCCCCAGAGCTACTCTCCTCCTCGAACTGCCACCTTAACGTGGTGGAGGAGTTTGAGCGCCGGAATGATTCAGAAGCCCTTATGTTGAGTGAAGTAACAAGGCCAGTGACGTCGCCCGGAATGGCGCTACCAGGGCCCCACCCTGGAACCAGGCCTGGGGTGGGTGAACGTTGGCGAGCGCCTGGTGGCCGGGCCTTTCCCCATGGGGCCTGGCTGGGCCCAGCCCAAAGGAGCGACGTGGGGCCGTCCTCTGGTGGACCCACCATCCGCGGGAGGAGCCATGGGGGCCGGGTGCAGAGAGATCTGGGCGGCAGTCGAAGGCGGGGGCCTCGGCGACCGGATCTCCGGACATGGAGACGAGCTCTGGGGACATAAAACAAACGTAAGAGCAAAACAACGAAATAACAAAATAAGAGAAATTACTATTCACCATATCAGCTCATTCCAGTGTTTATCTTTAGCTTCAGTACAGATTACACGGGGCGTCCAAACGTCCAGTTTTCACGTCCTGTCCGGGGCATCCGGGTTATTTTTTATAAACTGAGGGAAATGTCCTGGTTTTCACGACCTTTTGTTGGACCATTAAACTGAGCGGCTCCAGAGCTCTGTGCACGTGTGGGGGCGTGTCACGTAATGACGTCAAACTCCAGTGTCCTTCTCTCTTTCTCTCCACTTTCTCTCTCTCTCCCTCCCCTCTCTCTTCCCTCTTCCTCCTCTCTCTCTCCCTCCCCTCTCTCTTCCCTCTTCCTCCTCTCTCTCTCTCTCTCCCCTCTCTCTTCCCTCTTCCTCCTCTCTTTCTCCCTCCTCTCTCTTCCCTCTTCCTCCTCTCTTTCTCCCTCCTCTCTCTTCCCTCTTCCTCCTCTCTCTTCTCTTTCTCCCTCCTCTCTCTTCCCTCTTCCTCCTCTCTCTTCTCTCTCTCCCCCCTTTCTCTCTCCTCTCTCACTCTCCCTTCTCTCTCTCTTTCTCCCTCCTCTTTCTCTCTCTCTGTCTTTCTCTGTCTCTCCCTCATTCATTCACAGGTGCTTTAACCATCCGCCAGAAAAGTTACACAGTGCGGCTTTTCACGTCACTAGAGTCTCCAGACCCGCGGGGAGGAAACCCGTGCGTAAAAAAGCCGCACTTCGGGGCATTTCCTGTTTTTATTTCCCTGCTTTGGACTCGACATGGAGCGAGCCGCCGCCGACGACAATACGGTACGTCCAAACTCACGCAGCCTGACGTAAACGGTCACATTCCCCGAGGATAAAAATGCGAAATCCACGTTTGTACTTTTGGTTTTTACGACGGAAAAACACGAACTTTACGCACACGGTTTTTGGAGGCGCTGTTACGTAAACGACGCAAGGGCAGGAAAAGCGGTTGAACTCGCTTTATTCGCATATTTTTACGTGATTGTTTTGCACATGTGAACTTTACCCGTAAAATCAGTTACGCTGGTCACATGACTGGATCAGTGACCGAAGAAACGCAGTACTGCAGTTTTCCAAAGGTTTACTGAAGGGAATTGGAAGTTTACGCGTGAAAAAAAGAAAAGAAAAGAAAAGAAAAATGTCACTGTTTTTGGTTTAAATGTCGCAGAGACGCGTTTGGAAACGTCCACGACTTAAAACAGAGTTTGTGTGTCGTATTTTCTTCAAATGGATGAAAAAGTTTTTACACTGTGGGTGTTTTCGACTAAAGAAAGTGTAGGAACGCAGTTCGGGCTTTATACAGTAGCAGTAGTAGTAGTAGTAGTAGAAATAGTAGTAGAAATAGTATTAGTAGCAGTAGTAGTAGTACCAGTAGTAGTAGTAGTAGTAGTAGAAATAGTATTAGTAGCAGTAGTAGTAGTACTAGTAGTAGTAGTAGTAGTAAGTAGTAGTAGCAGTAGTAGTAGTAGTAGTAGTAGTAGTAGTAGTAGTAGTAGTAGTAGTAGTAGTAGTAGTAGTCGCAGTATTTTATTTTATTTTACAGATGATTTTTAAAATTAAGTTAAATTTTATTTTATTTTATTTTATTACATTTCATTGGATTTCATTTTATTTTATCTTATTTTACATTTGATTTTAACATTTTAATTATATTTTATATTATTTTATTTTACAGATGATTTATTTTATTTCATTTTCTTTACTTTTCTTTCATTTCATTGTATTGTATTTTATTTAACTTTATTTTAGTTTAGTTTATTTCACAGATGATTTATTTCATTTTACTTTATTGTATTTAGTTTATTTCACAGGTGATTTTCTGTCTCTTTTGTAGAGACCGCCCAGTGCAGCGAGCGACAGTCTCTCCAAAAACCTGGTAAGAAAATGTTCCGTGATTATTCGTTCTTTTATTTCTTCTTATTCCGCTCCGTTGCCGCGGTGACGCCCCTCCGTTGCCGCGGTGACGCCCCTCCGTTGCCGCGGTGACGCCCCTCCCTCTCCTCCCACAGTCGGTCCCGTTCAGAGGACACATCTCCGGGGGTCTGTGTCCCGGGAAGAGGCTTCAGCTCGTGGGACTGATCCACCCCAAGCCCGACCGGTAACTCAGATGCCCTCCCACGCTCCTCCTGTGTGTCAGATGCCCTCCCACGCTCCTCCTGTGTGTCAGATGCCCTCCCACGCTCCTCCTGTGTGTCAGATGCCCTCCCACGCTCCTCCCGTGTGTCAGATGCCCTCCCACGCTCCTCCTGTGTGTCAGATGCCCTCCCACGCTCCTCCCGTGTGTCAGATGCCCTCCCACGCTCCTCCTGTGTGTCAGATGCCCTCCCACGCTCCTCTCGTGTGTCAGATGCCCTCCCACGCTCCTCCTGTGTGTCAGATGCCCTCCCACGCTCCTCCCGTGTGTCAGATGCCCTCCCACGCTCCTCCCGTGTGTCAGATGCCCTCCCACGCTCCTCCTGTGTGTCAGATGCCCTCCCACGCTCCTCCCGTGTGTCAGATGCCCTCCCACGCTCCTCCTGTGTGTCAGATGCCCTCCCACGCTCCACCTGTGTGTCAGATGCCCTCCCACACTCCTCCTGTGTGTCAGATGCCCTCCCACGCTCCACCTGTGTGTCAGATGCCCTCCCACGCTCCTCCTGTGTGTCAGATGCCCTCCCACGCTCCTCCTGTGTGTCAGATGCCCTCCCACGCTCCTCCTGTGTGTCAGATGCCCTCCCACGCTCCTCCCCTGTGTCCTTGTGTCTCTCTCCTCTCCTCTCCTCTCCTCACCCCTTTCTCCTCCTCTCCTCTCCTCCTCTCTCCTCCCCTCCTCCTCCCCTCCCTCCTCTCCTCTCTCCTCCTCTCCCCTCCTCCATTCCTCTCTCCTCTCCTCTCTCCTCCTCCTCTCCTCTCTCCTCTCCTCCTCTCCTCTCCCCTCCTCCTCTCCTCTCTCCTCCTCTCCTCTCTCCTCTCCTCCTCTCCTCTCTCCTCCTCTCTCCTCCCTCTCTCTCCTCTCCTCTTTCCTCTCCTCCCTCTCTCCTCTCCTCTCTCCTCCCTCTCCTCCCTCTTTCCTCTCCTCTCTCCTCCCTCTCTCCTCCTCCTCCTCTCCTCTCTCCTCTCTCCTCTCCTCTCCTCTCTCCTCCCTCCTCCTCTCCTTTCTCCTCCCCTCTCTCCTCTCTCCTCTCCTCCCCTCCTCCTCTCCTCTCCCCTCCTCCTCTCCTCTCTCCTCCTTTCTCTCCTCTCCTCCTCCTCTCCCCTCTCTCCTCTCCTCCCTCCTCACCTCTCCTCTCCTCACCCCTCTCTCCTCCTCTCTTCTCCTCCCCTCCTCCTCTCCTCTCTCCTCCCCTCCTCCTCTCCTCTCCTCCTCCTCCTACTCTCCTCCTCTCCTCACCTCCTCTCCTCTCTCCTCTCTCCTCTTCTCCTCCTCCTCTCCTCTCCTCCTCCTCTCCTCCTCCTCCTCTTCTCCTCCTCTCCTCTCTCCTCCTCCTCTCCTCCTCCTCCTCCTCCTCTCCTCTCTCCTCCTCCTCTCCTCCTCTCCTCTCCCCTCCTCCTCTCCTCTCCTCCCCTCCTCCTCTCCTCCCCTCCTCCTCTCCTCCTCCCCTCTCCCGCTCACCTCCCCGCTCTCGTTGGTGCTCTCCAGGTTCTACGTGGCTCTGTCGTGCGGGGTGGGCTCGGAGCGCCCCCCGGAGGACGTGGCGGTGGAGGTGTGCGTGCGCTTCAGGGAGCGGCAGGTGCAGAGGCGGGCCTGTGTGGGCGGAGTCTGGGGCAGCAGCCAATCAGACGTGCCCTTCTTCCCCTTCATCAGAGGACAGCCGTTCAGGGTCAGAACATGACCTGCTTCAGTCCTGGTCTAGTCCTGGTTTAGTCCTGGTTTAGACCTGGTTTAGACCTGGTCTAGTCCTGCTTCAGTCCTGGTCTAGTCCTGGTTTAGACCTGGTTTAGTCCTAGTTTAGTCCTGGTTTAGACCTAGTTTAGAACTGGTTTAGTCCTGGTTTAGACCTGGTTTAGACCTGGTTTAGACCTGGTTTAGACCTGGTTTAGTCCTGGTTTAGTCCTGGTTTAGACCTGGTTTAGACCTGGTTTAGTCCTGGTTTAGACCTGCTTCAGTCCTGCTTCAGTCCTGGTTTAGTCCTGGTTTAGGCCTGGTTTAGTCCTGGTTTAGACCTGGTTTAGTCCTGGTTTAGACCTGCTTCAGTCCTGGTTTAGTCCTGGTTTAGACCTGCTTCAGTCCTGGTCTAGTCCTGGTCTAGTCCTGGTCTCGCCCTGGTCTAGTCCTGGTTTAGTCCTGGTCTCGTCCTGGTCTCGTCCTGGTCTCGTCCTGGTCTAGTCCTGGTCTCGTCCTGGTCTAGTCCTGGTCTCGTCCTGGTCTAGTCCTGGTCTAGTCCTGGTCTAGTCCTGGTCTAGTCCTGGTCTAGTCCTGGTCTAGTCCTGGTCTAGTCCTGGTCTAGTCCTGGTCTAGTCCTGGTCTAGTCCTGGTCTAGTCCTGGTCTAGTCCTGGTCTAGTCCTGGTCTCGTCCTGGTCTCGTCCTGGTCTCGTCCTGGTCTAGTCCTGGTCTAGTCCTGGTCTCGTCCTGGTCTAGTCCTGGTCTAGTCCTGGTCTAGTCCTGGTCTAGTCCTGGTCTAGTCCTGGTCTAGTCCTGGTCTCGTCCTGGTCTCGTCCTGGTCTAGTCCTGGTCTAGTCCTGGTCTCGTCCTGGTCTAGTCCTGGTCTAGTCCTGGTCTAGTCCTGGTCTAGTCCTGGTCTCGTCCTGGTCTAGTCCTGGTCTAGTCCTGGTCTAGTCCTGGTCTAGTCCTGGTCTCGTCCTGGTCTAGTCCTGGTTTAGTCCTGGTCTCGTCCTGGTCTCGTCCTGGTCTCGTCCTGGTCTCGTCCTGGTCTAGTCCTGGTCTAGTCCCTGGTCTAGTCCTGGTCTAGTCCTGGTCTAGTCCTGGTCTAGTCCTGGTCTAGTCCTGGTCTAGTCCTGGTCTAGTCCTGGTCTCGTCCTGGTCTAGTCCTGGTCTAGTCCTGGTCTAGTCCTGGTCTCGTCCTGGTCTCGTCCTGGTCTCGTCCTGGTCTCGTCCTGGTCTCGTCCTGGTCTCGTCCTGGTGTAGTCCTGGTGTAGTCCTGGTTTAGTCCTGGTCTCGTCCTGGTCTCGTCCTGGTCTAGTCCTGGTCTAGTCCTGGTCTCGTCCTGGTCTCGTCCTGGTCTCGTCCTGGTCTCGTCCTGGTCTCGTCCTGGTCTAGTCCTGGTCTAGTCCTGGTCTCGTCCTGGTCTCGTCCTGGTCTAGTCCTGGTCTCGTCCTGGTCTCGTCCTGGTCTAGTCCTGGTCTAGTCCTGGTCTCGTCCTGGTCTCGTCCTGGTCTAGTCCTGGTCTAGTCCTGGTCTAGTCCTGGTCTAGTCCTGGTCTCGTCCTGGTCTCGTCCTGGTCTCGTCCTGGTCTAGTCCTGGTCTCGTCCTGGTCTCGTCCTGGTCTCGTCCTGGTCTCGTCCTGGTCTCGTCCTGGTCTAGTCCTGGTCTCGTCCTGGTCTCGTCCTGGTCTCGTCCTGGTGTAGTCCTGGTGTAGTCCTGGTTTAGTCCTGGTCTCGTCCTGGTCTAGTCCTGGTCTAGTCCTGGTCTAGTCCTGGTCTCGTCCTGGTCTCGTCCTGGTCTCGTCCTGGTCTAGTCCTGGTCTAGTCCTGGTCTAGTCCTGGTCTCGTCCTGGTCTCGTCCTGGTCTAGTCCTGGTCTAGTCCTGGTCTCGTCCTGGTCTAGTCCTGGTCTAGTCCTGGTCTAGTCCTGGTCTCGTCCTGGTCTAGTCCTGGTCTAGTCCTGGTCTAGTCCTGGTCTAGTCCTGGTCTAGTCCTGGTCTCGTCCTGGTCTAGTCCTGGTCTAGTCCTGGTCTAGTCCTGGTCTAGTCCTCTCTCAGTCCTGTCTCTTTGCAGATGCAGATCCACTGTGAGCAGGACAGACTTCGGTTCTTCGTCGACGGGGAAAAACTCTTCGATTTCTCTCACAAAGTCCTGAGTCTGAGTCGGATCGACACGTTGTGGGTCCGAGGCGGCGTCGCTCTCACCAAACTGTCCTGAAAACGCCCACGGCTCCGGGACCAGGCCTGTTCACGCCGGCACAAGACGCCGCCGCGGGGGAAACGGACGCCGCTCACGTTTTATTTCCTTCCCTCGTGTTTTGTGGCGGTTTGGTCGCTGACCGCAGGCCTCGTTCACGGAGCCCCCGCTTCCCGCTCCGTTCACTGTGTCGGGAATTCTCCGAGTCGAGCCCAAAGACGGTTCCACACGTCCCCATTTCCCCGGGAACGATGTGTACGATCCAGGGGGAAAAGGGATCTGGTTTAGACCTGGTTTAGTCCTGGTTTAGACCTGGTTTAGACCTGGTTTAGTCCTGGTTTAGACCTGGTTTAGTCCTGGTGTAGTCCTGGTTTAGTCCTGGTTTAGTCCTGGTTTAGTCCTCGTTTAGTCCTGGTTCAGTCCTGGTTTAGTCCTAGTTTAGACCTGGTTTAGACCTGGTTTAGTCCTGGTTTAGTCCTGGTTTAAATCTGGTTTAGCCTTGGTTTAGTCCTGGTTCAGTCCTGGTTTAGTCCTGGTTCAGTCCTGGTTTAGTCCTGGTTCAGTCCTGGTTTAGTCCTGGTTTAGACCTGGTTTAGTCCTGGTTTAGACCTGGTTTAGACCTGGTTTAGACCTGGTTTAGACCTGGTTTAGACCTGGTTTAGTCCTGGTTTAGACCTGGTTTAGACCTGGTTTAGTCCTGGTTTAGACCTGGTTTAGACCTGGTTTAGACCTTGTTTAGACCTGGTTTAGTCCTGGTTTAGTCCTGGTTTAGACCTGGTTTAGACCTGGTTTAGTCCTGGTTTAGACCTGGTTTAGACCTGGTTTAGACCTGGTTTAGTCCTGGTTTAGACCTGGTTTAGACCTGGTTTAGACCTGGTTTAGTCCTGGTTTAGACCTGGTTTAGACCTGGTTTAGTCCTGGTTTAGTCCAGGTTTAGTCCTGGTTTAGTCCTGGTTTAGTCCTGGTGTAGTCCTGGTTTAGACCTGGTTTAGTCCTGGTTTAGTCCTGGTTCAGTCCAGTTGTTTCTACAGGTTTCTGTGTGTTTTGTATAAAAGAGTGAGTTTTATTTTCTGTTTTTTCGTCTCTATTTCTGGTCCTGGAGCTTTTCTCACAGCCTCATGACACAACTACAGCAGCAGATGTGAAATAACAGGTTGGACTGAACAAAAGGAGGCAGAACACTTCATTAGGGGCAAAAGGGGCAGTTGGAAAAGCAAAATGCAGAACAAAAGGAGGCAGAACACTTCATTAGATTCACAGACGCTTTGATGCTTTGTTTATAAAATCTTCCATGGACTCGTCCCTCCACCGCTCAGTGACTTTGTCAGCCTAAGATCAAACTCAAACCGCATCACTAGAGGAGCCTCAAGAGGAGACTGTCTGATCCCATTCAGAAAGACAGGATTTGGTCAATCAGCCTCTTCTGTTAGAGCTTCTAAAGGGTGGAACAGCATCACTACAATCATCAGGTAGAGCTCCACAAACAGCTCCTTTAATCCCTACAATCATCAGGCAGAGCTCCACAAACAGCTCCTTTAATCCCTACAATCATCAGGGAGAGCTCCACATACAGCTCCTTTAATCCCTACAATCATCAGGCAGAGCTCCACATACAGCTCCTTTAATCCCTACAATCATCAGGCAGAGCTCCACATACAGCTCCTTTAATCCCTACAATCATCAGGCAGAGCTCCACATACAGCTCCTTTAATCCCTACAATCATCAGGCAGAGCTCCACAAACAGCTCCTTTAATCCCTACAATCATCAGGCAGAGCTCCACATACAGCTCCTTTAATCCCTACAATCATCAGGCAGAGCTCCACAAACAGCTCCTTTAATCCCTACAATCATCAGGCAGAGCTCCACATACAGCTCCTTTAATCCCTACAATCATCAGGCAGAGCTCCACAAACAGCTCCTTTAATCCCTACAATCATCAGGCAGAGCTCCACAAACAGCTCCTTTAATCCCTACAATCATCAGGCAGAGCTCCACATACAGCTCCTTTAATCCCTACAATCATCAGGCAGAGCTCCACAAACAGCTCCTTTAATCCCTACAATCATCAGACAGAGCTCCACAAACAGCTCCTTTAATCCCTACAATCATCAGGCAGACCTCCACAAACAGCTCCTTTAATCCCTACAATCATCAGGCAGAGCTCCACAAACAGCTCCTTTAATCCCTACAATCATCAGGCAGAGCTCCACAAACAGCTCCTTTAATCCCTACAATCATCAGGCAGAGCTCCACATACAGCTCCTTTAATCCCTACAATCATCAGGCAGAGCTCCACAAACAGCTCCTTTAATCCCTACAATCATCAGGCAGAGCTCCACAAACAGCTCCTTTAATCCCTACAATCATCAGGCAGAGCTCCACATACAGCTCCTTTAATCCCTACAATCATCAGGCAGAGCTCCACAAACAGCTCCTTTAATCCCTACAATCATCAGGCAGAGCTCCACATACAGCTCCTTTAATCCCTACAATCATCAGGCAGAGCTCCACAAACAGCTCCTTTAATCCCTACAATCATCAGGCAGAGCTCCACAAACAGCTCCTTTAATCCCTACAATCATCAGGCAGAGCTCCACAAACAGCTCCTTTAATCCCTACAATCATCAGGCAGAGCTCCACAAACAGCTCCTTTAATCCCTACAATCATCAGGCAGAGCTCCACAAACAGCTCCTTTAATCCCTACAATCATCAGGCAGAGCTCCACAAACAGCTCCTTTAATCCCTACAATCATCAGGCAGAGCTCCACAAACAGCTCCTTTAATCCCTACAATCATCAGGCAGAGCTCCACAAACAGCTCCTTTAATCCCTACAATCATCAGGCAGAGCTCCACAAACAGCTCCTTTAATCCCTACAATCATCAGGCAGAGCTCCACAAACAGCTCCTTTAATCCCTACAATCATCAGGCAGAGCTCCACAAACAGCTCCTTTAATCCCTACAATCATCAGGCAGAGCTCCACAAACAGCTCCTTTAATCCCTACAATCATCAGGCAGAGCTCCACAAACAGCTCCTTTAATCCCTACAATCATCAGGCAGAGCTCCACAAACAGCTCCTTTAATCCCTACAATCATCAGGCAGAGCTCCACAAACAGCTCCTTTAATCCCTACAATCATCAGGCAGAGCTCCACAAACAGCTCCTTTAATCCCTACAATCATCAGGCAGAGCTCCACATACAGCTCCTTTAATCCCTACAATCATCAGGCAGAGCTCCACATACAGCTCCTTTAATCCCTACAATCATCAGGCAGAGCTCCACATACAGCTCCTTTAATCCCTACAATCATCAGGCAGAGCTCCACAAACAGCTCCTTTAAGTCTCAATTTAAACTTTGACTTTTAACAAATCAGACGTGTCAACACCAAACTCCTGCTGCTGCCCTCTAGTGTTTGTCCTTTGCATGTGCTTCTCTGTAACTCTGCTTTAACAAATCTTTTATTGCCCCTCTGTTTATTTTCTTGTGCTTTTTAACATAATCTTTTACTGTTATTAATTGCGATCTGTTAATAAAAACCTGTATGTTTGTATTATATTGTTTGTCATATGTCTTCGCTGTGATAAACTGCTCTAGACTTAAGCTTTTCAACTTTTAATCACGTCTGCAAATGTCTTTACAGGAGCCGTCTGAACACCATGGCAACGGACAACAGATGAAAACTCGCCTCTTGGCTAATTCTGGCATGTTCAACAGTTACTGTTGGTCAACTTGCACTGTCCGCTAGAAATAAATAAATAAAAAATAAATGAGGGGCAAAAGGGGCAGTTTGAAAAGCAAAATGCAGAACAAAAGGAGAAATGTAGTAAAAGTGGCCTGAGGTGTTTTAAAGTTGGTGTCGTAGTGGAGCCAGAACATGTGCAGCTCATTTGTTTTCAGGAGGAGATGGAGAAGCAGAAGGACGAGGTTTTTGGCTGTGGTGTTTGGTGCGGCAGCGGCAGCAGCGTCCGTACAAATAAACAGTCGGTCTAATGTCGGTCGGGTGATGCGACGTGGCCGTTCAGACTGAAGTCACATGGCAGAAGATCAGACATGTGGCGCTTTTAGGAGCACAGATCCAAGTGGGGCATTTGGAAAAATGGGATCTGTGTCGTTCAGACGTCATTAAAATATCAGATACCGGTGGCACAGGGCGAAAAGGAGGAAGAGACTCTAAAATGTACATTTACCAAATCTGTCACTGTTCTTCTCCTGAAATCTTATTCAGCAACATGAACTGTAAGAGACTGAAGCAGTAAAAGGTCGAGTGAATCTCTTCTCCGACTCATCACAGACACAAACTCAGTAACAAAGTGTCTCATTCTGCTGTTTCTTTGTGGCAGCTCATGTTTTTAACACTATTGTAGATTTAGAATCGTTCTTGTGGCTTAAATCTGCTCTTGTGAGCGTGTTTTTGTGTCAGAGGCTGTGACGGAACAAACCAGATGTTCAGGTTTTTGGATTGATTGGTTTTTCTTGAGTTTGAGAGAGAAACAATAATCACACACAGACGACATTCACACTGTAAACTAGAGAAAAGCACATTTCTCCAAAAGGAGAAGAAGAAAAACTTAGATGAAGCCAAACCTGTTCATGACACAGTTTCACAAATGATGTGTTTGCTCATGTGGATCCATCATGAAACTTTACAAATATTTACATGCAGCAAAAGAAATGACATCCTGTGCAAACTAAAGATCATTTTGGTATTTTTCTTTGACACTTATTATTTTCTCTGTGCACTTTTGGATTTCATTATTTCTTTGTTATTTTTCGATTCTTTTTCCATCACCAGTGCTGTCACTCACCCTTAGACCAGGTTGATTAAAAACTGTCATTTATTCATTGACAGAAACAAAGTGATGAAAAGAAAAACAAAAGAAAACGTCCCAAGTTCAGGCAAATATTTCTACAAAATCAAATCGAATATTTGACAGTGAAATGAACGAAGACGTTAAAAAGAAAACAACATTTCAATGATACAAAGTGTGACATTTGAACAATAATAAAGAGTCTCAGGGAACATTACAAAGTCTCTGTCGCCCATAGCAACAACCAAAAGACACAAGTGAACGGGTGGAGAACTCCAGACACCGAGAGCCCGACGAGCCCCAAATATAAAACTTCAAAATGTGTTATTGAGGCAGGACGGGAGGGCATCTGACACACAGGGATACAGGAGGACGGGAGGGCATCTGACACACAGGGATACAGGAGGACGGGAGGGCATCTGACACACAGGGATACAGGAGGACGGGAGGGCATCTGACACACAGGGATACAGGAGGACGGGAGGGCATCTGACACACAGGGATACAGGAGGACGGGAGGGCATCTGACACACAGGGATACAGGAGGACGGGAGGGCATCTGACACACAGATACAGTGAGTTGCATCAAAGTGTTTCTTTACATCAATGTAGAGATTCAGACGCCATCACCAGGACACTGTGAATTCTTCTTTTCTTTACAAGAACTCAGGGTCCAAACTATAAGGAGACCAACTTGGGACTTTTCAGTCCAGTTCAAACACAGAGGAAAAAGTCTCCACAGTAAAATGGACCCAAATAAAGTACAGATACTTCAGAATTATACTTCAGTGCAGTACTTTTACTTTTGTACTTTGTCCCGGCTCAAAGTCTCCACTGCAGTGAGGACCAGAGGAGCAGAGTTTGATCCTCCTGCATTTAAACCGGGACTGAAAAGTGGAAGCAGCTTCTCCCTGAAGCAGCAGTGAGTGAAGGAGTAGAGGAGATCTGCAGAATCTGCATCATAAAAGGAGACCAGACCCTTTCCATAGTCCACAAACACCCCGACCTTCTGAGGAGCTCTCTGAGGGAACAGACTGACAGGAGGGACAGCACAAGCTTTGTACTTATCTTTGTTCATTAACCAGATCCTCCACACTCCATGTTCAGGATCTGCAGTGATCATTCCCTTCCTGTTGATGGACTCTTGGGCCACTCCTAAATTCCACTCTGTTTTCCCTTTGACCTGAACCTCAAAGTAAAACCTGCCTGAAGAGAAACTCTGTTTTCCTAAAACACTAACACTTGTATCAAACCTCAGAGGAGAGTCTGGGAGCTTCTTCTTCACATCAGTGTCATGAACCTGTTTGAGATCTTCAGACAGAACGAGATTAGGATGAGCCGTGTCTGGGTCCAGAGTCACCTCCACCGCACTCTGCTGCGCTCTCTTCAGATCGGCTTTCTTAGACTCTGAGGCCACTTCTTTAAAGTGTTTGTTAACCTCCTGAGAGACGCTGTTCTCCAGCTCAGACAGAGCCCGGGCCACACTGCCCTCACATGTCTCCGGCTCAAAGCTCACGCTGCTCCACTCCTGAAGCCCAGCAGGGGGCGTGAGTGCAGCAGAGCGCTGTAGAAAGTGGAGGGGGTCATGAGAGCGTGAGAGACGTTGGGCCTCAGCGCTGCTCTGCTCCAGATCACAGATCTCCTGCTCCAGCCGCCGCAGCAGATCCTGGGCTCGTCTGTGGCTCCGGCTCTGCTTCTCCTGGAGCTCCTCTAAGAAGAGGTCCATACGCCTCTGAACAGACTGCATGAGAGCAGTGAAGGCCTGCAGCCCCGCAGCCCTCTCTCTGAGGGCCTCTGTCTCACTCAGCTCCAGGAGCCTCTGGATCTCCTGGATCTTCTGCCTCCTCTGCTCCACCATGTGCTGGCTCTGAGCCTGAGTCTGCAGCAGAGAGGACCTCCTGCGCTCACACGCCTCCTCCAGAGGCAACAGCTCATGGTTCTTGTGCTCTAGAGCGAAGCACATCATGCACACGCTCTTCTCATCAGTGCCACAGAAGAGCTCCAGGGGGCGCTGGTGTGTGGGACACACCCTGTCTTCCAGGTTCTCCACAGGCTCCATCAGCTGGTGTCTTTTCAGCCCAGAGACTGTGAGATGAGGCTGGAGGTGGCTCTCACAGAAGGAGGACAGACACACCAGGCAGGACTTGAGGGCCTTCAGCTTGGGCTCCGAGCACACGTCACACTGCACCTCTTTAAAGTCGGGCATGTGATCCATAGATCTGCTCTTGTTCTTGTCCAGGTTGGACCCTGAGGCCACCTCCTTCAGGAGCGTGTTGACCTTGAGCTGTGGTCTGCTGTGGAACTCCTCTTTACACAGAGGACATGTGCAGGGCCCATCAGTGTCCCAGGCCTGAGAGATGCAGCGTCGGCAGAAGTTGTGTCCACATGGAGTGGTCACTGGCTCAGAGAACACCTCCAGACAGATGGAGCACAGGAACGTCTCCTCAGAGCTCCTTTCACTGGTGGAGGACATGTCTGAAACACACCAACAATAGTGACTATCAAACTAAAGGCTCTGACAAGTGAAAACTCTTATTGTGACAGGAAAGAGGTGAAGAGCTTTTATTTTGGAAGGCTTCAGGAGGATGTGGTGAGGAAGACTGGACTAGAAGAATATGATGGTGTGGTGACCATCCACTGTTTGGTTGTGACTAATATCGAACACGGTTTAAGGAAAAGGCTGAGACTCAGTTTCACCGTGCCGACAATAAAAACAATATTTCTTTGAGCCGATAGAACGTCATTTCAGCTCCAAAACACGGCAGTGTCCTGAAGACGACGTCGCCGTAACTATTCTAACGACAAGTGTTGAGAAAAGGTCCCATTTGATCCTGCTCATGTGTTTTTCACACTCACTTCCTGTTTCACTTGTGACACTTGTGATCAGTCGGTATCTGGGTGATAAGAGTCAGGTCTGTGGAGAGGCGAGCTCAAAGTAACAACGCTTGTTTTTCACTGCGACCAACACAAGCAAAAGGAAACAACAGGCTCTGATTTGAGTCTGGTTTGGGCTGAAAAGTGACATACTGTGGCTTTAAATGAGTTCAGAGGTGGGAGAGTATCCAAAAACTGTACTCGAGTAAGAGTAACGTTACTCCAAAATAATATGACTCAAGTAGAAGTACAAAGTAGTGGTCCATGAAAGTAGTGGAGTCAGAGGAAGTTACAGAGTAAGTGTCAGGACGTGAATCAAAGTGAAGCAGGACGAGCCTTGGAAAGTGAAAGTAAAGCGGTGGTTTGACTCTCGTCTGTTTGAGCCAAACTAATGTTGAACTGAACCAAATGAGTGACGACAGAAACAACAGAATCTACAGCAGGAGCTGGTTTAGCTTTAGTCCCGTTAAACACTCAAACAGAACAGGACGAGGAGCAGGAGGAAAGGCCAAAGCAACACTAACCTGTGTTGATCTGGAGCAAATCCAGGGCGTCTGTTTCCTGGTTCAGGCAGAGGGAGGAGCCTGAGAGTCACATGACCCCATTAGACCTGCTGTAGTCCTGGTTTAGACCTGGTTTAGACCTGGTTTAGTCCTGGTTTAGTCCTGGTTTAGTCCTGGTTTAGACCTGGTTTAGTCCTGGTTTAGACCTGGTTTAGACCTGGTTTAGACCTGGTTTAGACCTGGTTTAGACCTGGTTTAGTCCTGGTTTAGTCCTGGTGTAGTCCTTGTTTAGTCCTGATTTAGTCCTGGTATAGACCTGCTGTAGTCCTGGTTTAGACCTGGTGTAGTCCTGGTTTAGACCTGGTGTAGTCCTGGTTTATTCCTGGTTTAGACCTGGTTTAGACCTGGTTTAGATCTAGTTTAGTCCTGGTTTAGACCTGGTGTAGTCCTGGTTTATTCCTGGTTTAGTCCTGGTTTAGTCCTGGTTTAGACCTGGTTTAGACCTGGTTTAGGTCTGGTTTAGTCCTGGTTTAGTCCTGGTTTAAACCTGGTTTAGACCTGGTTTAGTCCTGGTTTAGACCTGGTTTTGACCTGGTGTAGTCCTGGTTTAGACCTGGTTTATACCTGGTTTAGACCTGGTTTAGTCCTGGTTTAGTCCTGGTTTAAACCTGGTTTAGACCTGGTTTAGTCCTGGTTTTGACCTGGTGTAGTCCTGGTTTAGACCTGGTTTAGACCTGGTTTAGACCTGGTTTAGTCCTGGTGTAGTCCTGGTTTAGACCTGGTGTAGTCCTGGTTTAGACCTGCTGTAGTCCTGGTTTAGACCTGGTTTAGACCTGGTTTAGACCTGGTTTAGACCTGGTTTAGACCTGCTGTAGTCCTGGTTTAGACCTGGTTTAGTGCCCAAACCAGTTCAGGTATTTAATCTAATCAAAGACCAGACCAGGACTATAACCAGACCAGAGACCAGACCCGGACTAGAACCAGAGCAAGACTATAAGGAGGTCTAAAGTTTATATACGTCTATAGTTTATACGTGTATAGGCTCTGTCATGTTTGTAAATGTATATGTATCTTATATACGTCTATAGTTTATACGTGTATAGGCTCTGTCATGTTTGTAAATGTATATGTATCTTATATACGTCTATAGTTTATACGTGTATAGGCTCTGTCATGTTTGTCAATGTATATGTATCTTATATACGTCTATAGTTTATACGTGTATAGGCTCTGTCATGTTTGTAAATGTATATGTATCTTATATACGTCTATAGTTTATACGTGTATAGGCTCTGTCATGTTTGTAAATGTATATGTATCTTATATATGTCTATAGTTTATACGTGTATAGGCTCTGTCATGTTTGTAAATGTATATGTATCTTATATACGTCTATAGTTTATACGTGTATAGGCTCTGTCATGTTTGTAAATGTATATGTATCTTATATACGTCTATAGTTTATACGTGTATAGGCTCTGTCATGTTTGTAAATGTATATGTATCTTATATACGTCTATAGTTTATACGTGTATAGGCTCTGTCATGTTTGTAAATGTATATGTATCTTATATACGTCTATAGTTTATACGTGTATAGGCTCTGTCATGTTTGTAAATGTATATGTATCTTATATACGTCTATAGTTTATACGTGTATAGGCTCTGTCATGTTTGTAAATGTATATGTATCTTATATACGTCTATAGTTTATACGTGTATAGACTCAGTCATGATTGTAAATGTATATGTATCTTATATACGTCTATAGTTTATACGTGTATAGGCTCTGTCATGTTTGTAAATGTATATGTATCTTATATACGTCTATAGTTTATACGTGTATAGGCTCTGTCGTGTTTGTAAATGTATATGTATCTTATATACGTCTATAGTTTATACGTGTATAGGCTCTGTCATGTTTGTAAATGTATATGTATCTTATATACGTCTATAGTTTATACGTGTATAGGCTCTGTCATGTTTGTAAATGTATATGTATCTTATATACGTCTATAGTTTATACGTGTATAGGCTCTGTCATGTTTGTAAATGTATATGTATCTTATATACGTCTATAGTTTATACGTGTATAGACTCAGTCATGATTGTAAATGTATATGTATCTTATATACGTCTATAGTTTATACGTGTATAGGCTCTGTCATGTTTTTAAATGTATATGTATCTTATATACGTCTATAGTTTATACGTGTATAGGCTCTGTCGTGTTTGTAAATGTATATGTATCTTATATACGTCTATAGTTTATACGTGTATAGGCTCTGTCATGTTTGTAAATGTATATGTATCTTATATACGTCTATAGTTTATACATGTATAGGCTCTGTCATGTTTGTAAATGTATATGCATCTTATATACGTCTATAGTTTATACGTTTATAGGCTCTGTCATGTTTGTAAATGTATATGTATCTTATATACGTCTATAGTTTATACGTGTATAGGCTCTGTCATGTTTGTAAATGTATATGTATCTTATATACGTCTATAGTTTATACGTGTATAGGCTCTGTCATGTTTGTAAATGTATATGTATCTTATATACGTCTATAGTTTATACGTGTATAGGCTCTGTCGTGTTTGTAAATGTATATGTATCTTATATACGTCTATAGTTTATACGTGTATAGGCTCTGTCATGTTTGTAAATGTATATGTATCTTATATACGTCTATAGTTTATACGTGTATAGGCTCTGTCATGTTTACTAAATGTATATGTATCTTATATACGTCTATAGTTTATACGTGTATAGGCTCTGTCATGTTTGTAAATGTATATGTATCTTATATACGTCTATAGTTTATACGTGTATAGGCTCTGTCATGTTTGTAAATGTATATGTATCTTATATACGTCTATAGTTTATACGTGTATAGGCTCTGTCATGTTTGTAAATGTATATGTATCTTATATACGTCTATAGTTTATACGTGTATAGGCTCTGTCATGTTTGTAAATGTATATGTATCTTATATACGTCTATAGTTTATACGTGTATAGGCTCTGTCATGTTTGTAAATGTATATGTATCTTATATACGTCTATAGTTTATACGTGTATAGGCTCTGTCATGTTTGTAAATGTATATGTATCTTATATACGTCTATAGTTTATACGTGTATAGGCTCTGTCATGTTTGTAAATGTATATGTATCTTATATACGTCTATAGTTTATACGTGTATAGACTCAGTCATGATTGTAAATGTATATGTATCTTATATACGTCTATAGTTTATACGTGTATAGACTCAGTCATGATTGTAAATGTATATGTATCTTATATACGTCTATAGTTTATACGTGTATAGGCTCTGTCATGTTTGTAAATGTATATGTATCTTATATACGTCTATAGTTTATACGTGTATAGGCTCTGTCGTGTTTGTAAATGTATATGTATCTTATATACGTCTATAGTTTATACGTGTATAGGCTCTGTCATGTTTGTAAATGTATATGTATCTTATATACGTCTATAGTTTATACGTGTATAGGCTCTGTCATGTTTGTAAATGTATATGCATCTTATATACGTCTATAGTTTATACGTTTATAGGCTCTGTCATGTTTGTAAATGTATATGTATCTTATATACGTCTATAGTTTATACGTGTATAGGCTCTGTCATGTTTGTAAATGTATATGTATCTTATATACGTCTATAGTTTATACGTGTATAGGCTCTGTCATGTTTGTAAATGTATATGTATCTTATATACGTCTATAGTTTATACGTGTATAGGCTCTGTCGTGTTTGTAAATGTATATGTATCTTATATACGTCTATAGTTTATACGTGTATAGGCTCTGTCATGTTTGTAAATGTATATGTATCTTATATACGTCTATAGTTTATACGTGTATAGGCTCTGTCATGTTTATTAAATGTATATGTATCTTATATACGTCTATAGTTTATATGTGTATAGGCTCTGTCATGTTTGTAAATGTATATGTATCTTATATACGTCTATAGTTTATACGTGTATAGGCTCTGTCATGTTTGTAAATGTATATGTATCTTATATACGTCTATAGTTTATACGTGTATAGGCTCTGTCATGTTTATTAAATGTATATGTATCTTATATATGTCTATAGTTTATACGTGTATAGGCTCTGTCATGTTTGTAAATGTATATGTATCTTATATACGTCTATAGTTTATACGTGTATAGGCTCTGTCATGTTTGTAAATGTATATGTATCTTATATACGTCTATAGTTTATACGTGTATAGGCTCTGTCATGTTTGTAAATGTATATGTATCTTATATACGTCTATAGTTTATACGTGTATAGGCTCTGTCATGGTTATAAATGTATATGTATCTTATATACGTCTATAGTTTATACGTGTATAGGCTCTGTCATGTTTGTAAATGTATATGTATCTTATATACGTCTATAGTTTATACATGTATAGGCGCTGTCATGTTTGTAAATGTATATGTATCTTATATACGTCTATAGTTTATACGTGTATAGGCTCTGTCATGTTTGTAAATTTATATGTATCTTATATACGTCTATAGTTTATACGTGTATAGGCTCTGTCATGTTTGTAAATGTATATGTATCTTATATACGTCTATAGTTTATACGTGTATAGGCTCTGTCATGTTTGTAAATGTATATGTTTCTTATATACGTCTATAGTTTATACGTGTATAGGCTCTGTCATGTTTGTAAATGTATATGTATCTTATATACGTCTATAGTTTATACGTGTATAGGCTCTGTCATGTTTGTAAATGTATATGTATCTTATATACGTCTATAGTTTATACGTGTATAGGCTCTGTCATGTTTGTAAATGTATATGTATCTTATATACGTCTATAGTTTATACGTGTATAGGCTCTGTCATGTTTGTAAATGTATATGTATCTTATATACGTCTATAGTTTATACGTGTATAGGCTCTGTCATGTTTGCTAAATGTATATGTTTCTTATATACGTCTATAGTTTATACGTGTATAGGCTCTGTCATGTTTGTAAATGTATATGTATCTTATATACGTCTGTAGTTTATACGTGTATAGACTCTGTCATGTTTGTAAATGTATATGTTTCTTATATACGTCTATAGTTTATACGTGTATAGGCTTTGTCATATTTGTAAATGTATATGTATCTTATATACGTCTATAGTTTATACGTGTATAGACTCTGTCATGTTTGTAAATGTATATGTTTCTTATATACGTCTATAGTTTATACGTGTATAGGCTTTGTCATGTTTGTAAATGTATATGTATCTTATATACGTCTATAGTTTATACGTGTATAGGCTCTGTCATGTTTGTAAATGTATATGTATCTTATATACGTCTATAGTTTATACGTGTATAGGCTCTGTCATGTTTGTAAATGTATATGTATCTTATATACGTCTATAGTTTATACGTGTATAGGCTCTGTCATGTTTGCTAAATGTATATGTTTCTTATATACGTCTATAGTTTATACGTGTATAGGCTCTGTCATGTTTGTAAATGTATATGTATCTTATATACGTCTATAGTTTATACGTGTATAGGCTCTGTCATGTTTGTAAATGTATATGTATCTTATATACGTCTATAGTTTATACGTGTATAGGCTCTGTCATGTTTGTAAATGTATATGTATCTTATATACGTCTATAGTTTATACGTGTATAGGCTCTGTCATGTTTGCTAAAGGCTCGGACTCTCTGCTGCTGTTTGCCTGAGGCTGTTGTCACGGTTCAGGTGTGATTCCCTGTTGGGTTCAGCTTCTCTGTGGATGAAAATAGTTTTGAACTCTGCCTCTGGCATTTGGGGATTTGCACCACAAATAAGACAGAATTTAGCTCGTTTTGACTTGGAAAAAGCAGCTGGAGGTATTTGTTTTTGTAATTTAATCATGTTTCTACCGCAGTGACTTTGGAGCAGAAGTAACGTGGGCTCATTGTACCTCAGGACTGTTTTGAAGGATCTTGTCCTGCACTGACAAAACCACAGTGAGTTTTATTTCCTACAGGAGGAGCTCCTCAAATGCACCTCAAGTGTTTCTCGTTTTATCTCAGAGCTCGTTCAAACTTCACATTCTTTATCAAGTGTAAATTCTTTGCATCACTGGTCCTGGTTTAGCATCAGAATTTAGATTTCTCTGACTCAGCATCAAACCTGCACATTTAGCCCGAGTTCTTCTCTCAAACAGGAAACTCTCCGTCCTCCATTAGAACAGAGATGAGAAAAATGGGCCCTTGAACAATCTGGGGGACTGATCGAATCCTGAACTTTGTGACACTGAGGTCAGACGTGTGGTTTATGTTTTAATCACAGGATTGTGTTCAAAGTTCACATCTGAAACACGCCCAGGAGCACAAAGGTAAGAGACAAGATAAGATCTGAACTGAACTCATTTTACACAGAATAAAACCCCATGGACACACAGGGAGGGCATCTGACACACAGGGAGGGCATCTGACACACAGGGAGGGCATCTGACACACGGGGAGGGCATCTGACACACAGGGAGGGCATCTGACACACAGGGAGGGCATCTGACACACAGGGAGGGCATCTGACACACAGGGAGGGCATCTGACACACAGGGAGGGCATCTGACACACAGGGAGGGCATCTGACACACAGGGAGGGCATCTGACACACAGGGAGGGCATCTGACACACGGGGAGGGAATCTGACACACGGGGAGGGCATCTGACACACAGGGAGGGCATCTGACACACAGGGAGGGCATCTGACACACAGGGAGGGCATCTGACACACAGGGAGGGCATCTGACACACGGGGAGGGAATCTGACACACGGGGAGGGCATCTGACACACAGGGAGGGCATCTGACACACAGGGAGGGCATCTGACACACGGGAGGGCATCTGACACACAGGGAGGGCATCTGACACACAGGGAGGGCATCTGACACACAGGGAGGGCATCTGACACACAGGGAGGACATCTGACACACGGGGAGGGCATCTGACACACAGGGAGGGAATCTGACACACGGGGAGGGCATCTGACACACAGGGAGGGCATCTGACACACAGGGAGGGCATCTGACACACGGGGAGGGCATCTGACACACAGGGAGGGCATCTGACACACAGGGAGGGCATCTGACACACGGGGAGGGCATCTGACACACAGGGAGGGCATCTGACACACAGGGAGGGCATCTGACACACAGGGAGGGCATCTGACACACAGGGAGGGCATCTGACACACAGGGAGGGCATCTGACACACAGGGAGGGCATCTGACACACAGGGAGGGCATCTGACACACAGGGAGGGCATCTGACACACAGGGAGGGCTTCTGACACACAGGGAGGGCATCTGACACACGGGGAGGGCATCTGACACACAGGGAGGGCATCTGACACACAGGGACAGTGCAGAACATGTTTGCAGAGGTGTAAACTACAGCGTCAGACAGACTGAGTCATTCCACTGTGGAGTTTGGACTTCCTTAAATCACTGCAGTTTCACACAAACACAAATGTGACCATTTTCTTTGGAATGAACAACAACTCAATAATAAAGAATAAAACTGACACAAAACATGACCTGAGGAAGAGAAGAACCAGGACCAGACCTGGAAAAGCACCAGACGAGGAGAAGGAGCAGTAGTAGTAGTAGTAGTAGTAGTAGTAGTAGTAGTAGTAGCAGTAGCAGTAGCAGTAGCAGTAGCAGTAGTAGCAGTAGTAGTAGTAGTAGTAGTAGTAGTAGTAGTAGTAGTAGTAGTAGTAGCAGTAGCAGTAGCAGTAGCAGTAGCAGTAGTAGTAGTAGCGGTGGTGGTAGTGGTAGTGGTGGTGGTAGTGGTGGTGATAGTGGTAGTAGTAGTGATGATGGTGGCAGCAGGTGGTGGTAGTGATGATGGTGGTGGCAGCGGTGGTAGTGGTGGTGGTGGCGGTGGCGGTGGCGGTGGCAGTGGCGGTGGTGGTGGTGGCGGTGGTAGTGATGATGGTGGTAGTGGTGGTAGTGGTAGTGGTGGCAGCGGTGGTGGTGGTAGTGGTAGTGGTGGCGGCGGTGATAGTGGTAGTGGTAGTGGTATGATGGCAGCGGCGGTAGTGGTAGTGATGGTGGTGGCGGCGGTGGTGGTAGTGGTGGTGGTCGTGGTGGTAGCAGTAGCGATGGCAGTAGCAGTGGCGGTGGCGGTGGTAGTGGTGGTAGTGGTGGTAGTGGCAGTGGTGGTGGTCGTGGTAGTGGCAGTGGCGGTGGCGGTAGCAGTGGCGGTGGCGGTGGTGGTGGTGGCGGTGGTGGTGGTGGTGGTAGTGGTGGTAGTAGTGGTGGTAGTGGTAGTGATGATGGTGGCGGCAGCGGTGGTGGTGGTGGTAGTGATGGCGGCGGCGGTGGTGGTAGTGGTAGTGATGGTAGCGGCAGTGGTAGTGATGATGATGATGATGGCGGCGGCAGTGGTAGTGGTGGTATGGTGGCAGCAGCGGTGAGTGGTAGTAGTGGTAGTGGTAGTGATGGTGGTGGTAGTAGTGGTGATGATGATGGTAGCGGCGGCAGTGGTAGTGGTAGTGGTGGCAGCGGCGGTAGTGATGGTAGTGATGATGATGGTAGTGGTAGTGATGATGGTAGCGGTAGTGGTAGTGATGATGATGGTAGTAGCAGCAGTGGTAGTGATGATGGTAGTAGCAGCGGCAGTAGTGGTAGTGATGATGGTAGCGGCGATGATGGTAGTAGTGGTAGTAGTGGTATTGGTAGTGGCAGCGGTGATGGTAGTGGTAGTGATGGTGGCGGCAGTGATGGTGGTAGTGATGATGGTAGTGGTGGTAGCGGTAGTGGTGGTGATGGTAGTGATGATGGTATTAGTGGTAGTGGTGGTAGTAGTAGTGATGGTAGTGGTGGTAGTGGTAGTAGTGATGGTGGTAGCGGCAGTGGTAGTAGTAGTGATGATGATGGCGGCAGTGGTAGTGGTAGTGATGGTAGTGGTGATGGTAGTGGTAGTAGTGGTGGTAGTGGTAGTGGTGGTGGTGGTAGTATGATGATGATGGCAGCAGTGGTGGTGGTAGTGGTAGTGATGATGATGATGATGGTAGCGGTAGTGGTGGTAGTGGTAGTGGTAGTGGCAGCAGTGGTGGTAGTGGTAGTAGTGATGGTAAGTAGTAGTGATGGTGGTAGTAGTGAGTGGTATTGGTAGTAGTAGGTAGTGGTAGTAGTGGTAGTAGTGGTAGTAGTAGTAGTAGTAGTATGGTAGTAGTAGTAGCAGTAGTGATGGTAGTGGCAGTAGTAGGTGGTAGTAGTAGTACTGGTGGTGGTGGTGGTAGTAGTAGTAGAAGTAGTAGTTGTAGTAGTAGTAGTAGTAGTAGTAGTGATGGTAGTGGTAGTAGTGATGATGGTGGTAGCAGTGGTGATGATGGTAGTGGTAGTGGTAGTGATGATGATGGTAGGTGGTAGTAGTGGTGGTGGTAGTAGTGATGATGGTGGTAGCGGTGGTGGTAGTGATGTGGTGGTAGTAGTAGTGGTGGTAGTGGTGGTAGCGTGGTAGTGATGAGTGGTGGTGGTGGCAGCAGTAGTAGTAGTAGTAGTAGTAGTAGTAGTAGTAGTAGCAGCAGTAGTAGTAGTAGTAGTAGCAGTAGCAGTAGTAGTAGTAGTAGTAGTAGTAGTAGTAGCAGTAGCAGTAGTAGTAGTAGTAGTAGTAGTAGTAGTAGTAGTAGTAGTACTCACCTGTTCTGGGTCTGTTGAGGGTTTGAAGCCCTTGAGCAAAGTGTTGATCAGAGTGTTTCTGATTTCCTCATAACAGCAGAGGGAGGAGCCTGTGCCCTCCCCTCCTCCTGTAACAAGGTGTGTCAGATGCCCTCCCCTCCTCCTGTAACAAGGTGTGTCAGATGCCCTCCCCTCCTCCTGTCACAAGGTGTGTCAGATGCCCTCCCGTGACTTTAATCTTCATCTAGAAACGATCATGACTCCAAATAAATGCAACTTCTTAGAAAAAACTAAAATAAAGCCACAGTGTGTAACTTTTGAGGCACAAATTGTCTAAAATAAAATCTTATTTTTTCATTGTGATTTAATTTAATTCCCTGAAAAACTGTAAAACATGAGCTGTTACTGTGAGCGGGCTCGCATCTCCACAAACCCGACTCTTCTTTGGCCATTAGACTAAGTAAATCTGTTTTGGCAGCAATAGTTCATTTGCTCAGAGGACCAGCAGGGGGCGCTGCTGAAGGCTCTGAATGACTCCCTGTGCAGCCGTGAAGTGAATCAGTGAGTATTTCAGCAGCGCCTCTGGTGCTTCTCCCAGATTCATAGAACCATATGGAACCGAGGAGACAACAGGTTCTTTTATATGACTCGGACCTTAATGGTCAAAGAGTCACACCAGAGAAAACTTAGACAATCGTTTATTGGTGACAAATAGTAGAAAAAGAGACCTTTTATTATTTAAAACTGTTCACTAAAAAGGCGGCGAGTCGGTGTAAAAAAGGGAAGCTCTGGGCTAAGCGGCTGCGGCGCTCGCGGCCGAGGCCCAAACCCCAGGAGACAGAAGCACTCACCAGGCTCCCTGCAACACACACACAAATAAACACAACTTCAGGGACATTAAACGTGCAAATGTGAGGGAAGTGCAAAAAATACCACCGCAAACCAGGAGTGATGGAGCAGAAGTGAGGGACCCCGTCACCAAAACCTCCACCAGGCAGCGCCCACAAGCCGACCCGCCCTAGAGCACAAAAGAACAGGAATAAGGATGTGGACCAACAAAAATCAGACTAATATCCCCCAAAACAACCCAAAAAGGACTGGAAAACAAGGCAAATTAACCTCAACTTAATAGAAAAAGCAACAGACCCAAAATAACTAACGGAAAAGAGACTCAAATAAAACGGCATCAAAAGAAAACACAAATAACGTTAATAGCGCCGACACAAAGAATAAGATAAATAATACAAAATAAATAAAAAAAACAATCAAAGAACAAGGACAATGTCATGTCACAAAGTGAAGAGCCGACACAACTGTTTTCAGCTCACAGTGGACACGCTGAGTCGTCTGGGCTCAGCAGATGAGGCCTGGAATTCTCCTCCCATCTCACCTGTCCCGCTCATTTCAAACATACTGGAGAAGTGAGAGGCTCAACAACTCAGGAGCTTTTAGGAGGAAAATAATGGACTTGAGCCTAAACAATCTGGATTTCCCCCAAAGCTGATTTCTACTGTATGACGGCTGTATCAAGGCGAGTGTGTTGGAGCTGTAGGTGGAGATTTTAGAAACACTTTGGGTTCTGTAAACGCCCCAGTTCTGCTCAGGAAACTACAGCAGCTCATATTTTCTACACAAGCCTTAAAGCAGAACTAAGTAACATGTTTACCTCATTAAATGTCTCTAAAGATGGGGACGAAAGGTTGTTTCATTGGCTCATGCCCTGGATATTTACTAATATACTTACTTTAGATCTTTTATTTGACTCAGTTTAGTTTGCGGGACCCTAACCCTAAGCGTTCAGAATGTGTCCTGCGCCGCACTGTTTTGTGTTGAGTCCCGTGGGGCAGGGCTCCTGCAACTTGGCTCCTGCCGACCGGATCTGAGCTCTCAGGGTCTGTTCTGTTCTGACCAGAGCCAAACTGCTCTACGACACTTCAGCTACACACAGATAACAGAGCAACACCCCCGTACTGATGCTACTGTAACCAGGGGAAATGTACTTTTGTTTTTATTTGTGAACTTCACCAAATCCTTCACTTTCATTCATTTTCTATGGTTATTTCATGGTTCAAGGAGGTTTGAGCCTATTTCCCAGTGTTATTATTGTGTAGTAGGAGTTGCACATTTTGCCTGTACTGTCCTTTTAAGACCTACGTGCTTTTCTTGCTGCGCAGCAGCGCCTCCCTCAGTCTGCACAATGCTACTGAGGAGGTCGGCACAAGTTTTGTTCCTTGGTAATATATTTAGGTATTTAGGGACTAAAAAGTATAAAAATACACAATAAAACATCTTTGCTAATTGTTTACAAATGAACAGAACAGAACAGAACAGAACAGAACAGAATAGAACAGAACAGAATAGAATAGAATAGAAAAAGAGTAGAACAGAAAAACTTTATTGTCACACAAAAACGTGTTGGCAGAAATGTGTCTTTGGCTCAGACGTACATCTCAAGCTCACAGACTAAAGCACATTTCAGTAAATACATTTCATTAATTGAAAATACTGTTCATAAAAGTTCTTTGTAGACACAACAGCCGAGAAAAGGCACAGAACACAGGACGACATCAGGACCGGTTCAGCTCCCTGACGGCACAGGGCACAAAAGAGTTTTATAAATGTTTTTCTTGGCACAGGGAAGTCTGTATCTTTGCCCCGATGGGAGAAGCTCAAAGTGATGAAACAGTGGACGGTTTAATAGTGTCATCATCTGTGATCTTATAACTGAGGCATGTACGGCCTGACTCTAGTGCACGGAGCTCAGTTTGGGACTGACCTGTGATTTTACTGCCTTGTTTCACTGCTCTGCTCTATTTGGCTTTGTTTTTGACTGTTAAATGACCAAACCAGGCCACCGTATTAAATGTCAGTTCACTGTCAGTGAAGGACTGATAAACCCTTATATAGAATATGGTCACTAACTTCCAAACTTCTCAGCTGACGCAGCAAGAAGAGTCTTTGTTGTACTTTTTTTTTATAAATACAGTCCACGTGATCATTAACTGTAAAAGTTTTGTCCCAAATTGTTCCCAAATATTTAAATGATTCACCTGTTCGACTTGTCCATTTAACAGGAGCGGCTGAAGCAGCAGATCTGGTGACTCTGGCTTCCTTTGACTCGTGAAACACATTTCTTTGGTTTTGTTCACGTTTAACTGCAAACGACTGTTCTCAAACCATTTCAGAAGCTCAGTTGTAAAGTTTGCACATTGAGCTGCATTTGTGAGACGAGCGACTAAAGCCATGTCGTCAGCATATTTGATTCATGTTAAATCTTCTGTATCTTGTACTCTTCATTCATTTGTATCGGCTGAAGATAAAATCGGTGATAATATACAACCTTGGGGCAGCCCTGTGTTTAGAGTTTGTGTGTCTGACAGCACATTTCCCACTTTGACTCTTTGAGGTCTGTTGTAGAGAAATTCTGTTATCCACTGGGTGATGGTGGGACTAACACCTCATGTAGACAATCGTGTGAGCAGGATGTTTGTATTCACTGTATTTAATGCAGATGAAAAGTCCATGAACAGGACCCATGACTTCGGTTTGTCCAGATGTTGGGTCACTGTGTGCATGAGGGTCAGACTGGCATCTTCAACCCCCCTTTTGGCCCTATATGCAAATTGCAGGGGGTCCAGATGTTCATTGAGAGCCAGCTTAAGATGTTCACATATGACTCTCTCCATGCATTTACTAAGTATGGGAGTCAGTGCAATGGGCCTGAGATCCTTCATTTCTTTGGCTTTGGTGATCTTAGGGAGAGGGATTATAGTGGAGGTTTTCCACACTGTTGGAACCGACCTTGTGTCCATGAGAAGCTGGTAAAGCTTGAAAAATACTTCACCAAGCTGTTGGGCACAGTCTTTCAAAATTCTTCCTCCCAGCCTGTCTGGTCCCTTGGCCTTATGTGGGTTCAGGCTCTTAAACACATCTACCACGTCCTTTGTGTAGATCAGAATCAGAATCAGAATTACTTTTATTCATCCCCGAGGGGAAATTTTCTTCGTTACAGATGCAGATTCAAGTAGTTAGAATCAAGTTTTCAAAAATAAGATAAGATGAATATAATAAGATAAAAGATAAAAATAGTTCTCTCACAGAAATTATTTACATCAGTGACATATTTACAACTATATACATGTGTGAGCAGGGAATTGGATATTACAGTAGTTTGTGATTTAAAGTGCAGAGTTCAACAGTTTGATGGCGACAGGACAGATTTCCTGTTTCTCTCAGTGGAGCAGCGTCTATGTCTGAAAGAGCTCCTCTGATTGGCCAGCATCTTGTGGAGGGGGCGGGAGGGAGAGTCCAGAATAGTCCTGATTTTGTCCAGTGTTCTCCTGTCCTGTCTCCTTTCCCGGCCTTCAGTCTCTGCAGTTGACACCTCACCTGCTCCTCAGTGACAGTCAGTGTGGAGGTGTCAGGAGGGGGAGGGGTGGTGTCGTCTGAGGTGTGAGCTGGGTCTTCCACAGGAGACGGGGGAGGGAGGGGTAGGGGGGCGACTGCTGCTGGTTGGAGGTGGACAGTTCCTGCAGTGTCAAAGCGATTGAAGAAAACGTTAAACTCATTGGCTGTGTTCACATGTCCCTCAACGCTTCCCCCTCGGCTTGTGTCCTGTGATGGTCCTCATGCCGCTCCACACTTCCCTCATGTTGTTCTGCTGAAGTTTCCACTCCAGCTTCCTCCCATGTCTCTGTCTGGCTCAGCTGCACCTTCAGTTTCTTCTGAGCAGCCCGGGCCTCCTCCTTGTTTCCCGAGCTGCAGGCCTTCCTCTTCCCAATGAGTGTGGCTTTAATGTCCTTGGTTATCCATGGCTTGTTGTTTGGATAACAGCTCACAGTCTTTGTTGGGACAACTGAGTCCACACAGAAGTTTATGTAGCTGGTGATACAGTCTGTCAGCCCGTCGAGGTCTTCTCCATGGAGATCAGTGAGTGCAGCCCAGTCTGTCACCTCAAAGCAGCTCTGTAACACCTCCAGAGACTCATCTGTCCACTTCCTCACAGACACTTCAGTTAGAATGTTTAGGTTTAGGAGTCAACCTTTCACCACAAATGTCCTTCAGCATTATTATCATTTATAGGCCGCCTCACTCTGACAGCAGCTTCTATGACAATGTTGAAAAAGTGCTGAAAGGATGCAATCTAAAAAAGGAGCTCATTGTAATGGGAGACTTTAACATAAACTGGGAGGACACAGAGGCGAGAAAAACCCTAAAACAAATAGCTGATAAATATGATTTTGTGCAAGTAACTAAGGGAGCGACTAGAATAACTAACACACCTTATATTCACTGATGGACCTGAGAGGATTATTAAATCATTTAACATGTTAACTGGCCTTTCTGACCACAACCTCACACTTGTGGCTAGAAAACGGAGTAAAAAAAGGTTCCAAACCCATGTCAGAAAACATGAGTTTGTTGGCATCGCTAAACATAAACAGGAACACTTTAAAACAGCTCTTGAGGATATAGAGTGGGATCAGAATCTTCAGGAAGCAGATTGGGAGAAAATCAGTGAGTTATTTTGATCCAGTCTAAAGAAAACAACAAAAAACTTTACCTGTAAAATTAAACCCAAAAATCATAAAAACTCACTTCCTTGGATTAACCCCCAAATTATTCAACTCATGAAAGATCGTGACTTTGCTTTAAAAAAATCACTAAAAACTAAGTTATTAAGTGACAGACAGATGTTTACTGCCCTGAGAAACAAAGTTGTTAAAAGTATGAAAAAAGCCCAAGCTGGTGATTTTCTAACCATAACTGAAAATACAAAAGGGAACAGCAAGGCTACATGGGACCAACTAAAAACACTAACAGGGCGACAAAAGAAAAATGAATGAATAGAAATGAAGGAAGATGGACGACTCCTAAACAGCCCTTGTGATATCGCACACACTCAGAGATCTTAACACATCAAGGACAAAGGATATTTTTGGAACGGACACACTTATGCTGAAGGAGCTCAGCCCCACATTAACCAAACCCATAACAACATTAATCAACCAGTCAGTTTCACAAGGCACCTTTCCAAATGGGTGGAAGTCAGCTGCAGTCATCCCCATATTCAAGAGTGGAGATCCACATTTTGTTGCAAATTACAGACCCATAAACATTCTTCCAATAGTGTCCAGAGTGGCAGAGAAACTGATCACAAACCAAATCATTTCACATCTTAACACAGCTTCTCATGGCCTTCACCCAATGCAGTTCGGTTTCAGACACAAATATTCTACGTGTTCTGCCGACTGCTTTGTTGTGGAAAACCTCAAATCCTTATTGGATAAGGGCGGGGTGGTGGGGGCCGTCTTCCTTGACCTCAGAAAAGCCTTTGACGCTGTAAATCACAGTAAATTCATACCAGAGCTTGCACATTTGAATTTTTCAGCAATAACGTTACAGTGGATTTCATCACAGCTCACAAACCGTTCCCAGTTGGTCAGAATACGGAATCACATTTCAGCCCCTCTTCTGTTGTCCACTGGAGTCCCACAAGGATCTATTCTAGGGCCATTACTCTTTTCTTTGTGCATTAACGACCTCCCAGCAGCTTGTCCAAATCTACACTTTCAGCTCTATGCAGATGACAGTAACTTACACTCGTGGCAATAGAGCATCACAAGTCACAGAAGATCTCACACAGTCTGTGGCTCATGCCTCAAGCTGGTTAAACCAATCGTGTTTACAACTCAATGTTAAAAAACTGTAGCGATGTTTTTTACTAAATCCAGGACCCCCTTTGCTCAACCTGATGTCTTTGTGTCAGGACAAAGGCTTCAGGTTGTGTCTGAATACAAATATCTCGGACACAAATCTAACATTTAAATCACAAGTCCATAAAGTCTGCAGCAAAGTTAAATTCCACAGTTTACAGGCCTCAAACCGCTCGAGTCCTGATACAAAAGAACAATAAAAACTTAGGAAACCACTTCATTATCATCACTGTGCAACACTTAAGGAAGTCAAACTCCTAAACTGGGACAATATGATCAAATGTCCAAATGTCTGTCTTCTGTTTAAAGTCATAAATGAGTCGATCTTCACCTCCACTCACACAGTTTGCTTCAGTAAGATGTTCCACACAGCGGGTCACTCGGGGGCAGTTAGAGGGAGCTGCATAGTCCCACTCAGGAGGAGCTCTTTTGGACACTCATCCTTTTCAGTCACAGCAGCACATCAGAGGAACTCATTACCAAACACGATTAGAGAAGCAACATCGTACAATATTTTTAAAAGTCTTTTTAAAAAGTGTCTAGTTGAGAACCAAGTCTGTGCACACTGACTTTCTTTGTGGCTGTGTGTCTCATGTTTTAGTTCATGTCGGTCTGGTCCTGGAGGCTCTTCAATGTTTGTCTTGCCATTATTGTCCAAGTGAGTGTGAGTGGTTTGTGTTCAAATGGCGGTAAATCGATTTGTATATATACATAGATTTTGAACCTGTACACTGTCCCTGTCAAATAAATAAAATAAATAAAGTAAATGAAGTGAGATGGTTCCAGTGGTGTTCAAAACAGAACATGTCGTGTGTGTTGCAGATACATGAGTGCAGAGGACCAGAGCTGCGTCCATCATGTTGTGGAATGGGAATCATCCATAGTTCTGTGGAGTGGAGCTGTGAAATATTGTATGTAGAATGTGTGCGGGGCTACGGAGTCTGGCCTCAGTCTTCGGTCAGAAACACTGCAGCGGGATCCAGAGCTTTGGACTGAAGGAAGTTTCAGGATGATCGGGTCGTCTTGTCTGAGTGTGTGGTTATCTCCAATAAACAAAAGAAATCTATACAAACAACGTAAAGCAACATATTTACAGGGGAGTCAGTGTTAATTATCTGCACAGTGACATGTATCGGCCTAAAAGTGCACAATATACAGACAGTGGCCGCTGAAGTCCAGCAGGGGGCGTCAGACACCACCTCATGACCACAGGAGTAATGAAGGTGCAGAGCGTTTAATGGCGGATCGGGGGGTGAACTGACAGATTTACCAGAAGGAGATGAAGTTGGAGAGGCAGGGTTCCTACAGGTTTCTTCAAGTTAAACTCAAGTCCTTCAAAGACCTTTTTAAGACCGTTTCTATAACAACTTCAGACCTATTTCACCGCCTATTTCACAGACCTACCGGCAAAGAAAAACTAAATGATAGAATCTGGGTTCGTTTATTTGTCAAACAAGTGAATCTGGGGAGCAGAGACTCTTCTTCATAACTCCAGCATGAAAAGTGTCGCTCGGTGACGTAAAAACCAACGTAAAGAACAACATAACGGCTTTAATCAGACTTTGTGTTCTGCTCACATCGTCTTTGATTTGACTCTTCTGCTCAGCTTGTTTCTTGTGCTGCTGAAGCCCGAGATCTTCAGTGTCGTGTTCGGAGGATTTTGACCCTCGGCTGCGTCACGTTCTCAGTTATTGGTTCTGTCGTTCTTTATTTAGGCGACGTTTTTGAACCAAATAATTCAACTTTTGAGGAGGAATGTGATGCAGAGAAGTTACTGCACACATATAAGGACCCAGATATAAAAAATCCAGACTTTTTCAGAGTCTTTTAAAGGTATTATTTCCAAATTGCTAAATTCGATGCGTTGAAGAGTTTGTGAGACACTGGAGGAACCCGGTAAAAACAGCAGAGCAAACGACACTGACCCAGGTCCATAACACGAGAGGTTCTTCCTCTTCATTTGTGCACAAATGGGAATATTGAGCGGAGAAAGAGGCGGGCCTTTCTCCTGGGCCTCCCTCTGCGTCCTGGATACCTGTGCCACAGTGCGCAGGTGGAGCAGGGGCAGGAGTGACGTCCTCTTAAAGGCTCGGCAGCCTTATGGCAGGGACATTTGCACTGGAGCTGAAGCAGCCAGGGCCCCAAGACAAACTCTGCTTAGGGCCCCTGAAGGTGAGATCCGGCCCTGCTCCCACTCACCTTTAGTTCAGTCCAGAGGAAAGTCACACTGTGTCACTTTTTAACTGGGGTTTCTATGGAGACTTCACTGCTCTGCCTGGAATGTTCCGCAGTGTGACATTAAACAGCTCTACTTTACATTTCTTCAGTCCCAGGCGGTTTTAGAGCTCAAGAACGCAGAGAAACACACTCTGACTGTGAGCGGGGTCGCCTCTCCACAGATCTGACCTGGGACTGGGTGGAGGTTTAATGGCGTACGGCGGAACCGTCTCCATGGAGAAAAGCCTCCAGCAGAAAAGTGGCAGAGTGCAGCTTTAAACAGGTGTGAATGAAGCAAACACAAGTCCAGGTGTGTTTGGGATGAGGAAAGAGGAGAAAACAGTGTCATCTGGGCCCTTTAACTGTTGCACTTTAGAATGTCCTGAGGCCCCTGAAGCCGACCAACAGGAGCTCACAAATATGACACAGATATGGACCTTGGAGGCTCTGATGTGGCCGTAGGTTCTCATGTTCTTCTCACATGTGGGACTTGAGATGTTGCTTCTTCTCAGTCTCAAACTCACAGTGTCAAGTGAAAAAGTCCAGCCCCTCTGCTCCTCGTCTTCAGCTCCACTGCTGAGCCCATTCACCTCTCCTCTCCTTCCTCCTTTATCAGCTCATTCCTCGTGTGGCCAGTAGATGGCGCCACAAACACAGGTGAGCCGGGAGCGTCTGCTGCGCTCGTTTAATGAGGCCCAAACCAAAGGCAGGAATGCAAAGGAAAACACACAGACGTTAGCGCTGAGGAAATCCACCTGCAAAATGAGTCTGGAAGTCGAACCAGACGAGTGAAAATGTTGTCAAGGCCCTGGGGACACAATAGTGTCAAAATGATGTGTTCAGAAGTGAAGTGAATCTTCTGTTTCACTTCAGTAACACAATGAGGAGCCTCAGGCAGATTGTAAATGCACTGGGCTCATTTCTTTGATGAGCTCAATGTCCAAATGGAAGTGAACAGTAGATTCATAAATCCAGTGGGAAAAGAGTCATTTCATCTTTGAAATGTTCAAGACAAAATGAATCATTGAATCAAATTGGTGATTGTGTAAATCTGTGGCACAATGTGTTGTAATGATGTCAAATGTGGTCAAATCGAATGGACTTAAAGGAGCTCCACTTTCAAAAGTCCAGATTATTCAGCCATTCAAAACCACTGATTCCTTCTATTTGGTCTAAAAGAAACAATCTTCATTGTCCTTCGTGTGTCGAGTCATTTCACTTGGATCAAAATAAGTTCTTGTTTGGACTCAAATCTTCACTGATCAAATGTGACTTTAGTTCAAACTCTATAGGAGTTGTGTTTTGTTTCATTCACACATGTTTAACACACAAACCTGCACATTTAGCACCAGCTCTTCTCTCACACTGAAAACACTCTGTTCCACCTGCTGATGTCATGTGGTGATACAGGAAGTGCTCCACTGGGTTTTTAAACTCCACAGGGCTCAGGATTCACCGTGTGCACATTTTCTTTGCTCTACTGAGGATTTTGTGCTTCTTTTGTGCTTCTAAGAGACTGAAGCAGTAAAAGGTCGAGTGAATCTCTTCTCCGACTCATCACAGACACAAACTCAGTAACAAAGTGTCTCATTCTGCTGTTTCTTTGTGGCAGCTCATGTTTTTAACACTATTGTAGATTTAGAATCGTTCTTGTGGCTTAAATCTGCTCTTGTGAGCGTGTTTTTGTGTCAGAGGCTGTGACGGAACAAACCAGATGTTCAGGTTTTTGGATTGATTGGTTTTCTTGAGTTTGAGAGAGAAACAATAATCACACACAGACGACATCCACACTGTAAACTAGAGAAAAGCACATTTCTCCAAAAGGAGAAGAAGAAAAACTTAGATGAAGCCAAACCTGTTCATGACACAGTTTCACAAATGATGTGTTTGCTCATGTGGATCCATCATGAAACTTTACAAATATTTACATGCAGCAAAAGAAATGACATCCTGTGCAAACTAAAGATCATTTTGGTATTTTTCTTTG
Organism: Odontamblyopus lacepedii; assembly: GCA_034769755.1. Lineage (NCBI taxonomy): Eukaryota > Metazoa > Chordata > Actinopteri > Gobiiformes > Gobiidae > Odontamblyopus > Odontamblyopus lacepedii. The sequence continues at coordinate 3,530,642 of CM068353.1, forward strand.
ACACTTATTATTTTCTCTGTGCACTTTTGGATTTCATTATTTCTTTGTTATTTTGATTCTTTTTTCCATCACCAGTGCTGTCACTCACCCTTAGACCAGGTTGATTAAAAACTGTCATTTATTCATTGACAGAAACAAAGTGATGAAAAGAAAAACAAAAGAAAACGTCCCAAGTTCAGGCAAATATTTCTACAAAATCAAATCGAATATTTGAAAACGAAATGAACGAAGGCGTTAAAAGAAAACAACATTTCAATGATACAAAGTGTGACATTTGAACAATAATAAAGAGTCTCAGGGAACATTACAAAGTCTCTGTCGCCCATCGCAACAACCAAAAGACACCATTGATCGGGTGGAGAACTCCAGACCCCGAGAGCCCGACGAGCCCCACATATACAACTTCAACATGTGTTATTGAGGCAGGACGGGAGGGCATCTGACACACAGGGATACAGGAGGGCGGAGGGCATCTGACACACAGGGATACAGGAGGACGGGAGGGCATCTGACACACAGGGGTACGGGAGGGCGTGGGGGCATCTGACACACAGGGATACAGGAGGACGGGAGGGCATCTGACACACAGGGAAACAGGGGGGCGGGAGGGCATCTGACACACAGGGATACAGGAGGACGGGAGGGCATCTGACACACAGGGATACAGGAGGACGGGAGGGCATCTGACACACAGGGATACAGGAGGACGGGAGGGCATCTGACACACAGGGATACAGGAGGACGGGAGGGCATCTGACACACAGGGATACAGGAGGACGGGAGGGCATCTGACACACAGGGATACAGGAGGACGGGAGGGCATCTGACACACAGATACAGTGAGTTGCATCAAAGTGTTTCTTTACATCAATGTAGAGATTCAGACGCCATCACCAGGACACTGTGAATTCTTCTTTTCTTTACAAGAACTCAGGGTCCAAACTATAAGGAGACCAACTTGGGACTTTTCAGTCCAGTTCAAACACAGAGGAAAAAGTCTCCACAGTAAAATGGACCCAAATAAAGTACAGATACTTCAGAATTATACTTCAGTGCAGTACTTTTACTTTTGTACTTTGTCCCGGCTCAAAGTCTCCACTGCAGTGAGGACCAGAGGAGCAGAGTTTGATCCTCCTGCATTGAAACAGGGACTGAAAAGTGGAAGCAGCTTCTCCCTGAAGCAGCAGTGAGTGAAGGAGTAGAGGAGATCTGCAGAATCTGCATCATAAAAGGAGACTAGACCCTTTCCATAGTCCACAAACACCCCGACCTTCTGAGGAGCTCTCTGAGGGAACAGACGGACAGAAGGGCCAGCACAAGCGATGTACTCATCTTTGTTTCTTAAGATGATCCTCCACAGTCCATGTTTGGGACCTAAAGTGATCATTCCCTTCCTGTTGATGGACTCTTGGGCCACTCCTAAATCCCACTTTGTTTTCCCTTTGACCTGAACCTCAAAGTAAAACCTGCCTGAAGAGAAACTCTGTTTTCCTAAAACATTAGGACAATAATCAAACCTCAGAGGAGAGTCTGGGAGCTTCTTCCACACATCAGTGTGATGAACCTGTTTGAGATCTTCAGACAGAACGAGTTTAGGATGAGCCGTGTCTGGGTCCAGAGTCACCTCCACCGCACTCTGCTGCGCTCTCTTCAGATCGGCTTTCTTAGACTCTGAGGCCACTTCTTTAAAGTGTTTAAACTCCTGAGAGACGCTGTTCTCCAGCTCAGACAGAGCCCGGGCCACACTGCCCTCACATGTCTCCGGCTCAAAGCTCACGCTGCTCCACTCCTGAAGCCCAGCAGGGGGCGTGAGTGCAGCAGAGCGCTGTAGAAAGTGGAGGGGGTCATGAGAGCGTGAGAGACGTTGGGCCTCAGCGCTGCTCTGCTCCAGATCACAGATCTCCTGCTCCAGCCGCCGCAGCAGATCCTGGGCTCGTCTGTGGCTCCGGCTCTGCTTCTCCTGGAGCTCCTCTAAGAAGAGGTCCATACGCCTCTGAACAGACTGCATGAGAGCAGTGAAGGCCTGCAGCCCCGCAGCCCTCTCTCTGAGGGCCTCTGTCTCACTCAGCTCCAGGAGCCTCTGGATCTCCTGGATCTTCTGCCTCCTCTGCTCCACCATGTGCTGGCTCTGAGCCTGAGTCTGCAGCAGAGAGGACCTCCTGCGCTCACACGCCTCCTCCAGAGGCAACAGCTCATGGTACTTGTGCTCTAGAACGGAGCACATCATGCACACGCTCTTCTCATCAGTGCCACAGAAGAGCTCCAGGGGGCGCTGGTGTGTGGGACACACCCTGTCTTCCAGGTTCTCCACAGGCTCCATCAGCTGGTGTCTTTTCAGCCCAGAGACTGTGAGATGAGGCTGGAGGTGGCTCTCACAGAAGGAGGACAGACACACCAGGCAGGACTTGAGGGCCTTCAGCTTGGGCTCCGAGCACACGTCACACTGCACCTCTTTAAACTCGTCCATGATGTCCATAGATCTGCTCTTGTTTTTGTCCAGGTTGGACCCTGAGGCCACCTCCTTCAGGAGCGTGTTGACCTTGAGCTGTGGTCTGCTGTGGAACTCCTCGTTACACAGAGGACATGTGCAGGGCCCATCAGTGTCCCAGGCCTGAGAGATGCAGCGTCGGCAGAAGTTGTGTCCACATGGAGTGGTCACTGGCTCAGAGAACACCTCCAGACAGATGGAGCACAGGAACGTCTCCTCAGAGCTCCTTTCACTGGTGGAGGACATGTCTGAAACACACCAACAATAGTGACTATCAAACTAAAGGCTCTGACAAGTGAAAACTCTTATTGTGACAGGAAAGAGGTGAAGAGCTTTTATTTTGGAAGGCTTCAGGAGGATGTGGTGAGGAAGACTGGACTAGAAGAATATGATGGTGTGGTGACCATCCACTGTTTGGTTGTGACTAATATCGAACACGGTTTAAGGAAAAGGCTGAGACTCAGTTTCACCGTGACGACAATAAAAACAATATTTCTTTGAGCCGATAGAACGTCATTTCAGCTCCAAAACACGGCAGTGTCCTGAAGACGACGTCGCCGTAACTATTCTAACGACAAGTGTTGAGAAAAGGTCCCATTTGATCCTGCTCATGTGTTTTTCACACTCACTTCCTGTTTCACTTGTGACACTTGTGATCAGTCGGTATCTGGGTGATAAGAGTCAGGTCTGTGGAGAGGCGAGCTCAAAGTAACAACGCTTGTTTTTCACTGCGACCAACACAAGCAAAAGGAAACAACAGGCTCTGATTTGAGTCTGGTTTGGGCTGAAAAGTGACATACTGTGGCTTTAAATGAGTTCAGAGGTGGGAGAGTATCCAAAAACTGTACTCGAGTAAGAGTAACGTTACTCCAAAATAATATGACTCAAGTAGAAGTACAAAGTAGTGGTCCATGAAAGTAGTGGAGTCAGAGGAAGTTACAGAGTAAGTGTCAGGACGTGAATCAAAGTGAAGCAGGACGAGCCTTGGAAAGTGAAAGTAAAGCGGTGGTTTGACTCTCGTCTGTTTGAGCCAAACTAATGTTGAACTGAACCAAATGAGTGACGACAGAAACAACAGAATCTACAGCAGGAGCTGGTTTAGCTTTAGTCCCGTTAAACACTCAAACAGAACAGGACGAGGAGCAGGAGGAAAGGCCAAAGCAACACTAACCTGTGTTGATCTGGAGCAAATCCAGGGCGTCTGTTTCCTGGTTCACTCGTGGTTTAGACCTGGTTTAGTCCTGGTTTAGACCTGGTTTAGACCTGGTTTAGACCTGGTTTAGACCTGGTTTAGTCCTGGTTTAGACCTGCTGTAGTCCTGCTTTAGACCTGGGTTAGACCTGGTTTAGACCTGGTTTAGACCTGGTTTAGGCCTGGTGTAGTCCTGGTTTAGACCTGGGTTAGACCTGGTTTAGACCTGGTTTAGTCCTGGTGTAGTCCTGGTTTAGACCTGGGTTAGACCTGGTTTAGACCTGGTTTAGAGCTGCTGTAGTCCTGGTTTAGACCTGGTTTAGTCCTGGTTTAGACCTGGTTTAGGCCTGGTGTAGTCCTGGTTTAGACCTGGGTTAGACCTGGTTTAGACCTGGTTTAGACCTGGTTTAGTCCTGGTTTAGTCCTGGTTTAGTCCTGGTTTAGACCTGGTTTAGACCTGGTTTAGTCCTGGTTTCGTCCTGGTTTAGACCTGGTTCAGACCTGGTTTAGTCCTGGTTTAGTCCTGGTTTAGTCCTGGTTTAGTGCCCAAACCAGGTCAGGTATTTACGCTAATCAAAGACCAGACCAGGACTATAACCAGACCAGAAACCAGACCAGGACTAAACCTGGTCTAAACCCACACTAAACCAGGTCTAAACCAGGACTAAACCAGGACTAAACCAGGATTAAAGCAGGTCTCAACCAGGTCTAAACCAGGTCTAAACCAGGACTAAACCAGGACTAAACCAGGTCTAAACCAGGTCTAAACCAGGTTTAAACCAGGACTAAACAGGACTAAACCAGGACTAAACCAAGTCTAAACCAGGTCTAAACCAGGACTAAACCAGGAATAAACCAGGATTAAAGCAGGTCTAAACCAGGTCTAAACCAGGACTAAACCAGGACTGAACCAGGACTAAACCTGGTCTAAACCAGGACTAAACCAGGTCTAAACCAGGACTAAACCAGGACTGAACCAGGACTAAACCTGGTCTAAACCAGGACTAAACCAGGTCTAAACCAGGACTAAACCAGGACTAAACCAGGTCTAAACCAGGACTAAACCAGGACTGAACCAGGACTAAACCAGGACTAAACCAGGACTGAACCATGACTAAACCAGGACTAAACCAGGTCTAAACCAGGATTAAACCAGGTCTAAACCAGGACTAAACCAGGACTAAACCAGGACTAAAGCAGGTCTAAACCAGGTCTAAACCAGGACTAAACCAGGTTTAACCAGGACTAAACCAGGACTAAACCAGGATTAAAGCAGGTCTAAACCAGGTCTAAACCAGGACTAAACCAGGACTAAACCAGGATTAAAGCAGGTCTAAACCAGGTCTAAACCAGGACTAAACCAGGTCTAAACCAGGACTAAACCAGGTCTAAACCAGGACTAAACCAGGACTAAACCAGGATTAAAGCAGGTCTGAACCAGGTCTAAACCAGGATTAAAGCAGGTCTAAAACAGGTCTAAACCAGGTCTAAACCAGGACTAAACCAGGACTAAACCAGGACTAAACCAGGTCTAAACCAGGACTAAACCAGGACTAAACCAGGACTAAACCAGGTCTAAACCAGGACTAAACCAGGACTAAACCAGGACTAAACCAGGACTAAACCAAGTCTAAACCAGGACTAAACCAGGACTGAACCAGGACTAAACCAAGTCTAAACCAGGACTAAACCAGGACTAAACCAGGACTAAACCAGGACTTAACCAGGACTAAACCAGGTCTAAACCAGGACTAAACCAGGACTAAACCAGGACTAAACCAGGTCTAAACCAGGACTAAACCAGGACTAAACCAGGACTAAACCAGGACTAAACCAAGTCTAAACCAGGACTAAACCAGGACTAAACCAGGACTAAACCAGGACTAAACCAAGTCTAAACCAGGACTAAACCAGGACTAAACCAGGACTAAACCAGGTCTAAACCAGGTCTAAACCAGGACTAAACCAGGACTAAACCAGGACTAAACCAGGTCTAAACCAGGACTAAACCAGGACTAAACCAGGACTAAACCAGGTCTAAACCAGGACTAAACCAGGACTAAACCAGGACTAAACCAGGACTAAACCAAGTCTAAACCAGGACTAAACCAGGACTAAACCAGGACTAAACCAGGACTAAACCAAGTCTAAACCAGGACTAAACCAGGACTAAACCAGGACTGTGTGTTGTGAGAACTTCTTTCATTTGTTCTTTGTTTCATTATTATCCGCTCTCGGCTGTTATATGACGCGTTTCTTTATTTTGTTCTAATTTATGCAAAGCCGTCAGCAGTGCAGAAAAGTCTGAAGCGCTGAATCCAGTTTCTCCAGTTTCCCGCTCGGTTTTCACGCAAACTCAGGTTCTGTGGTGGTTGAAACTGCGCCATCTTCTTTATTCACATTCTCTTCTGACATGTTCTATTCAGGAGGTTTGACGACTGATCATTTTATAACCAGATTTTAATGTCTGTTTGTTCGTCAGTAACATGTCAGGAACAAGGTACAGCTCACTGTACGTAAATACGTAGTGACGTCGTTACTACGGGGCCTTAACATTAATACATCACAACCAGAAACCCTGGATGTGTAATAAGAGCTGGATAAGCCCCGCCCCCTCTGTCCGTGACCGCAGACGTGTGGCCGAGGGAGGTATTGCAGCTGCAGCCCAAGAAAAAATCTGAGAAATCAAACTGCCCGTGTTCGGCTGACAGGGCGTCCACAGCTTCAGAAAGGTCGGATTTTGTAGGGATTCTTCTGTATTTTTACAATACGAACTTTAAAAAATTTTGTAATCGTCAAAGCGCCTAAAAATCAGCTTTGTTAGAGTTAGCCTAGCCCCACTTTGAGCCCGCGCTAGCTCCGCTCTAGCAGCTCGCGCTCTGATTGGTCAGAACGGCGTTTCTGACGTCACAGCCCAACAGTCTTGGGCTGTGACGTCAGACGTTGGGCTGCAAACCAGGAAGTAAATGCGGAAGTGAAAATCTTTTTTGCAACCTGCGATTCGGGAGCTGGTCCAGAGCGATTCATGAGTTCTCGATAGCCCATGTTTACGACACGAAGCACAACGCACGATTAAGCCAAAACTCTGCCCCAAAAACAGTCACACGAGGGAAAAATTGTGTCAAAAAGAGCCAAAAAGTCCAGCTTAAAGGTGCCAATGTGTGAAAAGAAGTGGGCTCCAGTTCTTGACTTTTTCAAATAAGACACTTGTGCCCTAACATGCCTTATTTTATCTAGAAAAGCAGTAAATATGTAAAGTGTGTGAAGGCCCCGGCTCAGGACACTGTTGATGTGAACTGCCGATTTATTTGTGCCAATAAAAGTTCCAAAAAACAGCTCATTAAAACCTTTCAAAGTGCTGACTCAGTGCTATGAAACCCTTTACAGAACACTGAAAACACATCTGAATGTGAAGAAAATCCTCTGCATATCCACACAAATATGGTCCTAATGTCTTAGAACAAAAGGACGCTCCTTCTTTTTCAGCGTACAGAAGGCTTAAGTTTAAAGACACCCTGAAAAGTGAAATAATGATGTGTCCATTTGACCAAAACTGAATTTGTGCA
>CM068353.1:3542886-3575386 GCA_034769755.1 Odontamblyopus lacepedii
TAGTAGTGATGGTAGTGGCAGTGGTAGTAGTAGTAGTAGTAGTAGTAGTAGTAGTAGTAGTAGTAGCAGTAGTAGTAGTAGTAGCAGTAGTAGCAGCAGTAGTAGTAGTAGTAGTAGTAGTAGCAGTAGTAGTAGTAGCAGTAGTAGTAGTAGTAGTAGTAGTAGTAGTAGTAGCAGCAGTAGTAGTAGTAGTAGTAGTAGTAGCAGTAGTAGTAGTAGTAGCAGTAGTAGTAGTAGTAGTAGTAGTAGTAGTAGTAGTAGTAGTAGTAGTAGTAGCAGTAGCAGTAGTAGTAGTAGTAGTAGTAGTAGTAGTAGTAGTACTCACCTGTTCTGGGTCTGTTGAGGGTTTGAAGCCCTTGAGCAAAGTGTTGATCAGAGTGTTTCTGATTTCCTCATAACAGCAGAGGGAGGAGCCTGTGCCCTCCCCTCCTCCTGTAACAAGGTGTGTCAGATGCCCTCCCCTCCTCCTGTAACAAGGTGTGTCAGATGCCCTCTCCTCCTCCTGTAACAAGGTGTGTCAGATGCCCTCCCCTCCTCCTGTAACAAGGTGTGTCAGATGCCCTCCCCTCCTCCTGTAACAAGGTGTGTCAGATGCCCTCCCCTCCTCCTGTAACAAGGTGTGTCAGATGCCCTCCCCTCCTCCTGTAACAAGGTGTGTCAGATGCCCTCCCCTCCTCCTGTAACAAGGTGTGTCAGATGCCCTCCCCTCCTCCTGTAACAAGGTGTGTCAGATGCCCTCCCCTCCTCCTGTAACAAGGTGTGTCAGATGCCCTCCCGTGACTTTAATCTTCATCTAGAAACGATCATGACTCCAAATAAATGCAACTTCTTAGAAAAAACTAAAATAAAGCCACAGTGTGTAACTTTTGAGGCACAAATTGTCTAAAAATAGAATCATGTTTTTTCATTGTTATTTTATTTAATCTCTACTACTACTACTACTACTACTACTACTACTACTACTACTACTACTGCTACAACTACTACTGCTACAACTACTACTACTACTACTACTACAGAGCTCCTCTCCATGTCTGGAGATCCGGTCGCTGAGGCCCAGATCTCTCTGCTCCCGTGCTATAAAACATAACATGCAAATGATAGTTTAATATAATAATAATGCTTTAGTCTTGTGTTTAGGGTGAGCAGACGTCCCTGTTTACCCGGGGCAGTCCCAGCTTTGAGCCCTGGGTCCCCTGTCCCAGCAGATTTATCTAAAACCAGTGATTTGTCCCAGTTTTAAACAAGAAATCTCCCAGGTGTCCCTATTTTTGACCAATCTTATCCCTGCCGACAGTAAAAAGAGGCATGAACTCTCATTTAATTAAGTAAAATACAGAAAAGGATACTTAAAAATGACCAATGTCCCAGTTTTTTATTTTGAAATTCTGGTCACTCAATGCAAGTGACATTTTTGTTTGGTAGAAGTATTGATTGCTCAAAGAAATGCATCATTTTCCAACCATTTGCATAAGTGATTTTAATTTTAGCATAAGGTGTCCAGATGTCCCTGTTTGCAGGGACAGTCCCAGTTGGAGCTCTGTGTCCCCTGTCCCAGCAGATTTATACAAAACCACTGATTTTATCCCTTTTACACAAGAAATGTCCCCGGTGTCCCTATTTTTAACCAATCTGATCCCTGACAACAGTAAACAGAGGCATAAACTGTCATTTGTTTAGGTAAAATACAGAAAAACTGCTTAAAAATGACCAAAACACAAAGAAAATGTGACAGTACTGACAAACATGTTCGTCATGAATGGCCTCTTCCTTAAATACGCACTTGTTTCACAGTTTTATTATTACCAACCACCACAGAGTCCAGTTTTTGATTTTGAAAATCTGGTCACCCTATGAATGGACTAAATTGTGAAAACTGCATTATTATTATATTAAAATATCATTTGCATATATCATCTATCATCTAATATCATCTCCTATTCCCCACATGAGAGAAATCTGAGTAAGTGCATGGGTAAGGTGACCAGAATTTCAAAATAAAAAACTGAGACGTAATAAAATAGTGAAACGAGTGCATAATTAAGGAAGATTTTTACGCACTTGGACCTAATGTGAGTCAGTATAGTCACATTTTCTTTATGTTCTGGTAATTTTTAAGCAGCTTTTCTGCATTTTACCTAAAGAAATGAGTTTATACCTCTCTTTACTGTTGGCAGGGTTCAGATTGGTCAAAAATAGGGACACCTGGGACATTTCTTGTGTAAAACTGGGATGAAATCACTGGGTTTGGATAAATCTGCTGGGACAGGTGGACACAGGGCTCAAAACTGGGAAGATCTGGTCACCCTATACATAATGCATTATTATTAAGAAATTTGAGTCAGTGCATGGGGATATAGAGTCAAAAATGACCACGGAAACCTACAGGAACCTTCAGAAACACGATTCAGACCTGATGCATGCACGGCCCCTCCCACAGCGTGACGTACAGCCGTGTTTGCGCCAATCCAGCAGCGACCGTGGGCTGAGCCGCGGTCCAAATTTTCATGGCGCTGACAACGGGCCGCGAGAGAAGAGCATCCCGGTTTCAACTGGTTTAATCCGGTCTAAGTGTGACTGAAGCATGGGCGAAGAGCCAGCGCCACGCCACGAAACCCAACAACACTGACCTGCCACCGTGTCCGCGAACAGAGACACAAATAAACTCCAAGTGACCCACTGAGAGCCGATCCGCCCGCTATTTACGCCACTTTAGAGCCAATCCGAAGACTTAGCCTAGCTACGTGAAGGAAGCTAAGCTAAAACTCCATTGACTTTGCTGTAGCCGAGCGGACCGCTGTTAGCCTCGTAGGTTAGGTAGCTTTTTTCCGAGTCATAATTTTTAGAATTGTTTCTCATCACTGGAAGAGAATATACATACTGGTGTTTTAAAACGTCCGGGTGTATTTAAGTGTATCGTCAAACATAGATAAGTGTTTAATTCGGAGTTAAATAGGGAAGCTAACGTTAGCATCGAGGTTAGCCGTAAATAACACGGTGAATCGACGCGTTCAAGTTCCCGCAAGAGGATTGGCGCTTCTGCACAAAATCCTTCTATTCTGGTTATTTCGGGCTAAAAGGCAAGACAATAAAGGTGAGTTTTATTAAAATTTCAAGTCTGTAAGAGCTAAAATGGGCTCAGCATCACCCCAAGTTTATAAAGTAATTCAGGATTGTAGATATTCTTGTTATATTCACCCGTTTCGTAACATAATATTAAGGTTTTCAGCTTCTTGTGCAAAAATACTTCCATTGTAAAACATTTGTTAAACTCTTTGCAGCAGTTTTGTGGGAGTGATGTGCGGAGATGATCCGAGTCAGGCACAGTTTTAGTTTAAACACCAGGGGGCGCTGTTTCACATTGTGTGCATCAGTTATTTGCACACAATTGCAAAATTATTGTAAAATCCAAATTAAAGTCTTTTGCATTGGGTTAAAAAAAAAAAAATTAATAATAATAATACATTTTATTTATTAGGTGCCTTTCTGGACACTCGAGGTTGCCTTAGAACAACTTAAACAAATTAAGTACGATTAAAACAGTTAAAAGCCTACAGATCAAAGTGGGACAGTATTTAATTGACTGTTTGTATTTAGTATTTTATTTTCTTATTATTTAGTATTTGAATGCAAAATTTAAAGAATGAAATGAATAAAATTGCACATGTCCACAGGGTTCAGCATGTGCAACATCTTCATTATAACGCATATATATATATATATATATATATATATATATATATATATATATATATATATATATATATATATATATAATGCATATATATGCATTATATAATTTCAGAAAAAATAATCATTTTATATTTCAAATTCCATACAGATTATTTTGTTTTTATGCCATTGGGATTTGTAGAGTCATTCAGAGAATTAATATAAGAGGACAAAAGGAACTGAAATGCAACAAATTTGGGTTTCTGACTAGAAAATTTACACCTATTTATTTTTAATTTTGATAGGATTAAGTTCATCACATATATTTTTTTGCAGTAATATCTTTCTCAAAGACACCAAAAAGTACATGTTTATATTATTGAGAACATACAAAATGTACAAAAGGGAAACTTTAAGAGGTAAAGGGCGACAGGAGGTCAAAAAACTGTTCCACTCTCCCATAGAGCACCTGCACTGATCTTAAATAAGGTGCCACAGAAGCAAAATGATACAAAAAATAAACATTACTTAGCTAAACTTATGATTAACGTTGGCAATAATTCACTGAAGGAAAAATGTAAATAGATCAAATTATTTTTAAGCAAATAAACAACAAATAATCATGTTAACCAGAAAGAAATGCCAAGAATCCTGCACTTTAAGCAAATAAAATCAAAATAGGAATAATTATCTTACTAATGAAAATATTACAAACTTAGAAAACAGGGCTTAGGCTCCAACATCTGTTATGTCCGTGCAATGTGTAGTTTTACTGAAAAGAATCACAACTGAGGATTCACTTTTTTAACTTTTCCTAACTCTTCGATCAATGGACTCAGACTTTATTGATCCGCAAAGGAAATGACTTGGACACAGCAGCTCACACATCTCATTATATCAAATAACAAAGAGTAAAAATATATATATATAAAAAAAAGGGTAAACTTCTAAATAAGTAGTTTAGAATAAAAAAATATAAAGAGACTGGTGTCAAATAAGACATAATTGATATAAATATATGTAGAGTAAGTATAAAAGTAGCGACAACAGATACCGGAGCATTAAAGGCACACTGTGTAACTTTTCTGGTGGAATACCCGTAGCCTGCTGGTCTCCATGGAGATCTTATTGCATCGCTTGGAATGTTTCACAGTACGGCATTAAGCTCTGATGCAGAAATAGCTAAAAAAAACGAGGGAACTACATAGACCATGATCCTTTGCTCCGTTTCAGTGCAGACGACATGAAGAAATAACTGTTCTCATCACTTCAAGTCGTGTGAAGGCATTTTTAGAGGAAAAAGTACTAGATTCACAACAAAATATTGCAATAAATCTGGCACAGTGAGATGGATACGGCGAAAATATCGTACAGAGAGATTTGGATAAAAAGAAAGTAGAGATCTGTTCAGAGTGCACAATGTAAACGACAAGAGGAACATTCCCGCCTGAGAAAAGACTGAAATATGAACTGATAAACCACTACAAGAACCCCGTGTGTTTCAGAACATGTTTGTAGAGCTCTGAACCACAGGATTAGCAGCTTTTACACGGGATAAGACCCCAAGGAGACACAAGGAAAGCATCTAACACAACTGTCTCGAGGTCTAAACTGTAAATAATGTTCTGTGCTGCAGCCCAGTCCCAGTGCATTTGCTTTATCTGTTATTTTTCTCGTCTTTATTCGTAACCTGCGCCCCCTCCTCTGCCCCAGGAGCTCTATGCCCGCGGAAATGAAATTTTTTTGTTTAAGAACTCAGCCTGAATGAGCAGGTTTGTGTGTTAAACATGTGTGAATAAACAAAACACAACTCCAGGTGTGTTTGTGACGAGGAAACTGCATTAGAACAGATCAGAAAATACTGTAACATGGGCCCTTTAATCGATTGTTTTTATATTTGGAAGTACAATTAATTTAAAACATTTTTTCTTTCACTTCTGTCTTTGTTTTATTAGTTTGCTCTGTTTTATTTTCTAGGCCGGAGGTCGATGATCGACTTTGTTGTCGTGTCATCTGACCTCCGGCCGTGTGTCTTGGACACTCGGGTGAAGAGAGGGGCAGAGATGTCAACTGATCACCACCTGGTGGTGAGTTGGGTCCGGTGGCGGAGGACGAAGGCGGAAAGTCCTGGCAGGCCCAAGCGTATCGTGAGGGTCTGTTGGGAACGTCTGGCAGAACCTTCTGTCGGTGCGGCCTTCAACTCACACCTCCGGGAGAGCTTCTCCCAGATCCCGGGGGAGGCTGGAGACATGGAGTCTGAGTGGCTTCGTTCTCGGCCTCTATTGTCGATGCGGCCGTTCGTAGCTGTGGCCGTAAGGTCTGCGGTGCCTGTCGCGGCGGCAATCCCCGTCCGGCGCCTCAGGAGAGGGAAGCAGTGCTTCACCAACACTGTTTACAGTGCGGGGGGAGAGCTGCTGACCTCGACTGGGGATGTTGTCGGGCGGTGGAAGGAATACTTTGGCGATCTCCTCAATCCCACCGTCATGTCCTCCGAAGAGGAGGCCGAGGCTGGGGACCCAGAGGCAGACTCATCCATCACTCTGGCTGAAGTCACTGAGGTGGTTGGAAAGCTCCTTGGTGGCAAGGCTCCGGGGGTGGATGAGATCCGTCCTGAGTATCTTAAGTCTCTGAGTGTTGTGGGGCTGTCTTGGCTGACACGTCTCTGCAACATCACGTGGCGGTCGGGAACAGTACCTCTGGACTGGCAGACCGGGGTGGTGGTCCCTCTGTATAAGAAGGGGGACCGGAGGGTGTGTTCCAACGACAGGGGAATCACACTCCTCAGCCTCCCCGGTAAAGTCTATGCCAGGGTACTGGAGAGGAGAGTCCGTCCGATAGTCGAACCTCGGATTCAAGAGGAGCAGTGTGGTTTTCGGCCTGGTCGTGGAACACTGGACCAGCTCTACACCCTCCATCGGTGCTCGAGGGTTCATGGGAGTTTGCCCAACCAGTCCACATGTGCTTTGTGGACTTGGAGAAGGCATTCGACCGTGTCCCTCGTGGTGCCCTTTGGGGGGTGCTCCGGGAGTGTGGGGTCCGGGGCCCTTTGCTAAGGGCTGTCCGGTCCCTGTATGACCGGAGCAGGAGCTGTGTTCATTGCCGGCAGTAAGTCAGACCTGTTCCCGGTGCATGTTGGACTCCGCCAGGGCTGCCCTTTGTCACCGGTTCTGTTCATTGTATTTATGGACAGAATTTCTAGGTGCAGCCAGGGGCCGGAGGGGGTCCAGTTTGGGAGCCACAGGATTTCATCGCTGCTTTTCGCGGATGATGTTGTCCTGTTGGCTTCATCAAACCAGGACCTGCAGCACTGGGGCGGTTTGCAGCCGAGTGTGAAGCGGCTGGGATGAGAATCAGCTGTTCCAAATCCGAGGCCATGGTTCTCGACCGGAAAAAGGTGGATTTCCCTGTCCGGGTGGGTGGGGAGTCTCTGCCTCAAGTGGAGGAGTTCAAGTATCTCGGGGTCTTGTTCACAGTGAGGGGAGGATGGAGCGTGAGGTTGACAGGTGGATCGGTGCAGCGTCGGCAGTGATGCGGTCGCTGTATCGGACCGTTGTGGTGAAGAGGAGCTGAGCCGAAAGGCGAAGCTCTCGATTTACCTCAGTCACATTCCCCCCCTCACCTGTGGTCCTGAGCTCTGGGTAATGACCGAAAGAACGAGATCGTGGATACAAGCGAAGAAATGAGTTTCCTCTGCAGAGGCCGGGCGCTCCCTTAGAGACAGGGGGAGGAGCTCGGTCACACGGGAGGAGCTCGGAGTAGAGTCGCTGCTCCTCCACGTCGAGAGGACCCAGCTGAGGTGGCTCGGGCATCTGGTCCGGATGCCTCCTGGACGCCTCCCTCGGGAGGTGTTCCGGGCATGTCCCACCGGTAGGAGGCCCCGGGGAAGACCCAGGACACGCTGGAGGGACTTTGTCTCTGGGCCTGGGAACGCCTCAGGCTCCAGGAGGAGCTGGAGGAAGTGGCTGGGGAGAAGGAAGCTTGGGAGCCCCTGCTTAGACTGCTGCCCCCGTGACCTGGCCCCGAATAAGCAGAAGAAGATGGATGGATGGATGTTTTATATTTTGTGATCGATCAGAGTAAAGCTGTTGTTTCGTTTCCACAAACTTTTCTTTTGTTCTGAGAGGAGACGGTGACATTTTTGAGCCGTTTTTCATGTGAATAGTCAGAATTACAGAGGTATTATTCAGCTGCAGGTGGTGGTTTTGTTTTAACATTACAACCTTTAACACTGTCAAAAATAATGTTCTTATTTATGTTTATTTCATATTCTTGTCTCCTGAGTTCCTTCTAATGGTTCACGTCTGTGAAGTCGCCCCATCAAACTCAAACCTACACAAAAACTATGTCAATCGTTTGTGCTTCGTTTGTGCGATTCTGGTTCTTCAGATACTTGGAGTTTTATTTTGGGCCGATGACGTCGTCCAGCCCCTGGAAAAAGCCTCAAAACAGCAGAAAATTATAGAAAACGTTTGTATTTCATTTGTGCTGTGACAGTTTTCATTTGTGTGAGTTTATTTCTACAATTATTCGTTATTATTTCTGTGGTAATTACAGGTCATTTGTGCTCAGCTGAACTCAAAACTAGTGAAGAGAAACGATCTGAGGCTGTGGAAAAGTGCATTATTATAGAAAATATGAATCAAAGGCAAATGACTAAAGACTGAAACAGACTTTTCCACAGCCTCAGGTCGTTTCTTCACTAGTTTTGTGGAGTTTTGCTGAAGTCGCCGGCATCAGCTGAGCAGAAATGACGTCCTATAATTACAGCAGAAATAATAATGAATCATTTTAGAAATAAACTCACACAAATAAAAATTGTCACAGCACAAAACGGCACAAACCAAATACAAATGTTTTCTATCATTTTCTGCTGTTTTGAGGCTGTTTCACATTCTGAGGTTCTGGACGACGTCACCGACCCAAAATAAAACTGCAAATATCTGGAGAACCAGAATCGCACAAACAAAACTTTTTGCAGCACAAACGAAGCACATTTTAGTGCATTTTAGTGCATTTTGAAGCCTCCTGGGGGCTGACTCCACTTTGACCTATAAAAGAATCGTTAATTTCTCCAAAACTAAAGCAGCACAAACGACAGACAGTTTTTGTGCAGGTTTAAGTTTGATGGGGTCAACTTCACGCAGGTTAATGGTCTCAGGTTGTTTGCTGTGAAGAATTGTATCATAAACTGTGACTGTTTCCATGATTTTATAATTTGTACTTACGTTGGTGTCATAAAACCTGTTGAAAATATAAATTATAGTTTTGCATCGATCGAGACGCAATTTATGAAGAAAATCTGGAGAATATGTTGAATATTACAGGACGTGCAGTGTTCTATTTTTGCAAGAATTATGTACAAGTTTGACACAATTTACACAAAAGAAGCAAATTTTTTCTGATAATTTAAACATGATTTCAACCAAATAAATGTTTTCTCATATTTTGTCTAATAACAAGACACTTCTCCTAAATATATGTGTTTTGCATTGGACTATTCAGTTCCAAAACGTTCCTGTGACAAAAACTGCCCGTGTCCTTAGGCAAGACATTTCGAGAGTTGGTGGTGCAGTTTGAAGTGTTTGATATTTTATTTTTGAGTTTGATATTAAAGCTTAACAATTGCTTTTGCAAGTGTATTTCTGTGCTCGCTGCAAGGTGCAGAAAGTGACCACATCCCGTCTGTTAAAGAACCAGACGGGGCCCCCCGCCTCTCGCAGCTTCCTGTGAGCTGGTGTGTTTTATGTCAACGGGCCCCGGTGAAGAAAGTGGGAGGAGTCAGCAGCGCCACGCACATTTGCATATTCATGAATTGTGAAATGTCAAAAGTTACTGGAAGCCAGTTTTTGGGGCTGGTTGCTGCGTCACTGCCCTGGCAACCAGACATACCTGCTTAGAGATGCTGTTAGGGAAATAAATCTTGTTAATTGGAACTTATTGAATCCTGGTAATACTTCAAAACTGGTATGTGCTAAATGCTTTTAGCGTAGATCTTGTTACCTCAGAGAATAGTAAATATAATTCCTTATTTCAGTTTTGAACACGCGGAAGAATTAATAACTGAGAAAGGTGATTGATTATTTATGTCTTATTAAGTGGTACATGGTGAGAATGAAAATAGAATTCTTCAAATGGTGACCCCGAACGTGCTGAAGGGAATTGATTGAGACGCACTTCCTGAGGTAACAACAAGGACGGAGGAGTTCCAGGCGGCGACCGGACGCGTCCTTAACCCGTTTCGGATTAAACATACCAGATCCTGATTCCACGACAACTTGTGATTTCTCCCAGGGCGCCCTAATAAAAACCACGCAAAAAGGTAAGAACATTACCTGTTGCTCTACAAAAGAGTCGAAGTATGTTCTATTGGCAAAGCTAAATTAAAAGGGAGATTTCATATTGTTGTAAATCTGTAAATTGATGGTGTGGAACAGGAATTTAGGGACTAGCGCGTCAAATATTCTCCTTGTTTTTAGCATAGGTGTCTTAAACACATTAAAGGTATAATACCACTAGTTTCCAAATTTAGAAATCCAGGATTTTGAGTGTAAAAGGGAGGTTTGAGTCCCCCTTAGAGTAAGATAAAAGATAATAAAGACCACAGGAGGGCGAAAAGAGCCTATAAAAGCCGTGTGACTCGGTTTCCTAGGTGGGACTTCCCCGCTCTCAGAGACGTCTGAGACAGATTAAAGCGTTACTAGGTTAGACGCAGTTGGACTGGGGGGCCGATTTTAAAACCTTTAAAAGGCTAAGAGTGTAAGAGCCTAAGAAATATTTAAACACTTGGGTTTGAGTCCCCGCATGCGTTGGATTTACAACGTAGTGCGAAATAATTACGTGATAGTCTAGGGCAAATTAAAACAAGGAGAACAACCAAATAAATTAAAAACCAAAAAACAAGCAAAATTTGTTTTCTAAATTAACAAATTAACAACAGATAAATTGTTGAGTAAAATTGTCTTTAATTAAATAAAAGATTATTAGTAACAATGGCAGAAAATTCCAAAACACTGATAGAGTGGTGGGAGGAATTAACAAAATTGATGGACAAAAAGGATAAATTAAAAGAAAAGAAAGAAGAATATTTCCGAACATTGGCCGAGATTGGATTCCCCGTAGCAAAGGACTGCGGAATACAGACTGTATTAAAAACACTGGATCAAAATAGGATGCAAATGGAACAACAAATTAAAATAAACTCGAAGGTAAGTAAAGACAAAGAGATAAAGAAAGCAGAAAGGAAAACAGCAGAAAAGAAGACCAAGGAGTTGGAAAAAAGATTAAAGAATCTCAAGTTTCTCTCTCTCTTGGCCAGCGCGCTATGGATAACCGCCAGTGGCGTTTTGAGAAAACCACAGACAAAACACGAGGGGAGGGGTCTAAACCTAGAGTGTGCAGCTTCCGCACCTCCGGCTTATACACCATCAGCTTTGCCCCAGAACGAGGGGAACACACCACCTGCAGGATTATATCCGCAACTGCTGATACACGGCATGATGGATATAGACACAAAAACATCACCATCATTATCACAAGGTCAGATACAACACTTGGAGAAAATGTTTTCCACCCCACATGAAGCAGATGACTCAGCCTCTGGAGGCATAGACACAAAAACAGTACTGAAAGAATTACAGGGAACAATTTTAAAGACTGTTCAAGAAACAAATGAGGAAGCAAAAGACGAGATGGATAGACGAGTAGCAGAGCAAAGGGAGGAACAGGAACAAAGGGATAAGAAGGACAGAGAGGAGAGAGATAAGCTAGCTGAAATAGTGATAAACATGAGTGAGGAGCTGAAAAAGTATTGTGAGGAAAAAGTGGATTCAGGGGATGAAGACGTAGGTAAAGAAAGTGAAGAGGAGGAAAATGAGAGTCAGAATGAAGATGAGAATTTAGAAAAAGAGGAGGAAGCTCAAGATGAAAAAGACCAACGAACGCTGAATAGAATATGGGCAGATATACGAAATACTGAACGTCAACTTGCTGAACTCGAAACAGACAAAAAACAGTCAAAAACGGACAAGATTAAGTGTAGTATAGACCTGAAAAGACATCTCAGGAAACTTGAAGCAGACCAGAAAGAAATACTGAAAAGGATGGATCAGAGGGAAGCGGAGAGACAGGAGCGCAAACGCACCAGATCCGGAGCAACCTCTGACTGGTATGGCGTATACCCATTGGTACAGGCAGGACCAAGAGACCCACTAAACGGTCAGGTCCCTATAAAATATGTGGCCTTTTCATGTGTGGAGTTGAGCATGATTAAAGAAAAACTTCCTCCACTCACTGAAGGAGGATTGAAGTGGTTTACCACAGTTAAAACTGCATTGGCAGGACAGGACCTTTGCATTGGGGATCTGAGAGGACTGTTAGGAGCATGCACCACGAGTGATAAGACAGAAGCTATTATGAAGTCAACACGTGTCAGACCCACAGAACCAAACGATACACCTTTAGGCCCAAGAGAACAACATTTGCTCAGAGCACTCCAAGAGTTTTTCCCCGTGGCGGATCCAACCCCGCCCACATTAAACACTTATAAGACAGGCACATCAGCAGTAGAATATTTGGAACAATGCCAGAAACAGTATAGAGACAAAATGCACGTCCATCCATACAAAAACATAGCCACCTGGACTCTCTTCTTGCAGTCAGTGCTTCAGAAACTGCCCAAACCAATCCAGGCCGCCCTAGAGGTGGTACCTGGTATCTGTGGAGACTCGAATCAATTCTTGATTCATTTGAAACACCATGTTGACCTTTACAATCGTAAACAAGAAGAAGAAGCAGGTAGGAGCGGTGACTTACAGGTGGAACTTCTGAGATTGCAATTGAACGAGGCTAGAGAGAAAGCCACCAAAGCTAAACAGGACAAAGCGAAGGACAAAGGCAAGGGACAGTTTGTAGCTGAACCTACCAAACTATACACACCAGAACAACATACACTGACAGCGCCACCTGCAGCACCCGTAAGTGTATTTTATGCTACACTTCCTCACAATACACCCACACCATCACAACAACACCAGTACATGGGGAATCAAGGTTTTGGAAATCATGGGGGCAACAGGGGATTTAGTGGTCGTGGTGGATCGAGAGGACGTGGAAGGGGTTTCTACCCTCCGTACCAACAGCCACCAGTCCCACCGCAACAATGTTTCGGATGCGGATCCACGCTTCATTGGATAAGAAATTGCCCATACTCACCAGTCAACCGACAACCTAGGGGAGGATTTGCTCCTAGGGGACGAGGAAATCCACGTGGACAAGGACACCAAGGGGGATATCAAGGTCCTCCCCACCATGGGCTCAGGCACAACAGTATGGACAGAGCGTGCCACATGGAAGCTACTATGCGGACACTGAGGATTACTAGGGGTGCCCAGTGAGTCCTGACCCCAGCCCGGAACCTTTGGTCATAGTAGAGGTGGCTGGGAGGTCACATCAAATGCTTGTAGACACAGGAGCCTCCTACTCAACTGTTCAGGACATTCCTGCGAAGCTGCTTAGCAATCATCATGTCTACTTAACAGGCCTCACGGGTAAACCAACCCCTCTACAACGGACTAAAATGTTACCTGTCAAACTTGCTGGACAGACTCTACACACATCTTTGGTACACTCGCCTAACACCCCAGTCAACCTGTTGGGCAGAGACATTCTTATGGCCACAAAGGCAGTCATTTCATGTACAGGCGAAGGACTAAAAGTAAATTGGCCGAACGGACAAACAGTGATTTGTGCATCTGGATTTTTCCAAGGATGCTGGGTAGTTACTGACCCAGATCCAGGGACATATGCAGACATTTATTGGGGACTTCTGGAACCATCAGAACATATTGACACTGGACTTATGTCACATCTTTACAAATGGAAACCATGGTTCGTTGAACTACACCCTTATTCCCCTCCAATTGATCCATACCATGTTACCTTATTTTATGACAGGGAACATAATGCAAAATATGAAATAGCTTTTGAAGCATATGAGGGACAAAAATACATTATACACACTGATGCCCTGTATGTACATAAAAAAGGTGTCGTTGCCTCTGTCGTGTTGTCTAGTCCACTAACTGATCTTTTTGTTCGAGACTCATGTACAGTTCCACATGTTTCACTGTTCTTAGGACCTGGCTTTGAAGCTCGTGCGTTGGGACCCCTTTGTGGGGAACTCAACAAAGCGAAAGATTGGGAAGCAACGCAAATTCCTGATTTATTTTACAGTACATCTACAGACTCGTACAAAATTCTGCTTCCAAATGTAGAGGACACGGTCCTTCTAGAACACACTCTAATTCCCAGACATCATGGTAGAGAATTAACTGATCACGATTTGGCTGAAAACATGTTGAGCGAACTTCCAAATTCATTATGGGCAGATGATCCTTCCGACATTGGACGATGTTTAGTCGAACCAGTCATGCTTGAGGTACAACCTGGCGTGGTAGTACGCATTCCACAAAGACCATATCGTTCACAAGCTCAAGAAGAAGGGGTTGACAAAGCTCTCACTGCACTCTGGGAGGCCGGGGTACTTGAACTTTCAGATTCTAGTTGGAATACACCTCTAAACCCAGTACCTAAACCAGATAATACATATCGCATGGCGCACGATCTGAGAAGGGTTAACGAGGTCACTATTACTTCACTCCTGCCAGTTCCTGATCCTCACAAATGTCTCTCAGTTCTAGCCCCACAAATGAAATGGTATACAGTCGTAGATTTATGTCAAGCCTTCTTTACCATCCCACTAGCCCCAGAATGTAGGTATCAGTTTGCCTTCACACACAGGGGAATTCACTTGCAGTACAAGGTGCTGCCACAGGGACATAGAAACGCTCCAGGAATCTTTAATGATTGTTTGAAAAAGTGTCTTTCAGGCTTGACGTATCCTGAGGGCTGTGTTCTCGTCCAGTACGTGGACGACCTCCTGATTGGAGCAACGGATCCAGATCTTTGTCTTGAGGCCACACGGAAGACCTTGCTTAAATTGCATGAGTGTGGATTCAAGGCCTCTAGGAAGAAGTTACAATGCTGCAGACAGGAAGTCACATTTTTGGGTAAGGTAATTTCATCAGCTAGTTTTAAGCCCTTACCCTCTCAGAAACAAGCCATCCTGTCAACGCCACGTCCAGACACAGTCAAAGAAATGCTCTCTTTCCTTGGGTTAGTTAATTATTCACGCTACCACGTTGCAGACTACACAGGCATGTGTGCTCCCCTAAGGGGATTGATTAAACAGGCAGGTGTTAGAGAGCTCAGTGCTTCCCTCCAGTGGACAGGTGAGGCAGAAGAAGCCTTTTGTTCTCTCAAACAAGCATTGGCCAACTCAGCAGATCTAGGCATCCCAGACTACTCCAAGGACATGCACCTAGATGTTGCTCTCACACCCCACTCAGGTTATGGGGTGCTCTGGCAGAAAAGGTCAAGAAGCGAGAATTGTCCTTTTGTATGTGTCTGTTCAATTAGATCCATTGGCAAAAGCAGCGCTCCCGTTTGTGCCCTCTACGCAGACACTTTGGCAGCTTTGGTGAACAAATGTGCCCACGTAGTCATGGGACACTCACTTGTGATTCACACTGATCATTCTGTAGTTGCGTATATTCAATCTAGGCTCTTTGCATTGACACCACAAAGACAAATCAAACTTGATCACACACTGACACAACCTAACGTTTCATATGTGCCACAGACTGAGTCAAATTCAGCCTTTGGTCTCCGGGGATCCGGGGAACCACACAACTGCGTGTCAAGGGCCATTTTGACCACTTCTCTAAGGGCAGACCTACAAACGAAACCTGTTTTGGACTCAATGCATTTATTCACAGATGGACACTCACATCGTGATCCCATCTCAGGTAAAGTAATCTCAGGTTCCGCTGTTGTTAAACTCACACCAAATCCAGCAGGTACACCAACAGCAGAATTGGTAAGTTCTTGGGGTCCACAATCTGGACTCTCTGCCCAATTCGCCGAACTTAATGCGTTGAATATGGCTCTTAATTATGCAGGGGACAACTCTGCTACAATCTACACAGATTCAGCCTACGTTTACGGACTTGTGACTCGTGATTTGGCAGCTTTTAAGCGCACAGGATTTGTAACAGCTAAGGGTGAGCCAGTTGCCCACCAAGATCTGTGCCAAGACATAGCTGAACGGATGTTAAGGCCAGAAAAACTGGCTATTATTAAAGTTCCTGGACATTCTAAAATCGGTTCCTTTGAAAAGATTGGAAATGACAGTGCGGATTTCCATGCTAAACGAGCTGGAAGCTATAACACACCTGCAACCATGGCAATGGCCATTACTCTAGGCTCAGACGACGGGGTGCCCAAGGGCTATACAGGTAAGGTTCCACCCAAAGTTTTCTTAGGTCAGAACCTGATCAAAGCCTTACAATCTACGGCTACTGACTACGACGTTGCTGTTTGGACCAAGGTTGGTCATTTCCACCGAAATGACATTGCATTTTCTCCAGATTTACATCTTATCTGGATACCTGAATCTGTTTGGGATGCAGTAAACTTCGCAGTTGCCCAGGATCCTGCACTAAATGCACATGGTGCTAAATTGTACTTGAACACGAGTTTCATTTCAACACATTCCGAACCTCCAGAGTTAGATTCTCCTAGTTCAGGTAAAGTAGGCTATGCCTAGCCACTGCAGTTGACATTTTTCAGAAACAGCAGGACTGTTCAGACATTGAGAGGGACCATTGGCGTGCGGTTAAATCGTATGAGTATGAGGATGGCATCTGGCGTGGTCCTACGGGATTTCCCAATCTACCGTACTCAATGCTTAAAGAAGTTCTTGAAGAAACGCATGGACCAACTCATTTGTCACCTGCTCTGATGTCTCAGGCTATTTCTTCATGGTATTACTACCCAGGTCTTGCTAGGGTTTGCAGGGATCATGTTCGTGCATGTAATACATGTTCCATTTTCAATCCACATCCGCACACCAAATCTGGAGGAGGACACCTGAGGATTGGTGAGTACCCAGGTCAGGTTGTTTCCATGGATTTCACGGACATGTGCATTCCTGTCCGTGGTAAAAGATACTTATTGATTCTCATGGACACATTTTCCACATGGTCTGAAGTTTATCCATGTGCCCGAGAAACTTCTGATGAAGTGGTCAAGGCTTTGATCACTCATTGGATTCCTACACATGGAGTCCCAGAAATTTTGATGTCTGACTCGGGAACTCATTTCACATCTGAGCACGTCCAAACGGTCTGCAAACATCTGTCAATCAAGAAGACATTTGTTTCAGTTTATCACCCTCAGTCTAACTCACAGGTAGAACGCATGAATAAATGCGCTGAAATCTCTTTTGGCTAAAGTTTTAGCAGATCGTCCAAATTCCAATTGGCTGGATATGTTGCCTTTTGTGCTATTTCACCACAGACACACAGTTCAGGCTAGGACAGGATTTTCACCATATGAACTTCTATATGGCAGACCAATGCCCGGGGCTCTAGTGAGCTCTCTATTAGATCCTGTACTTCTTGTTAAAACCATTTTTCATTACAGACCATACTTTGAGGCTCTAAAAGCTACTGTTGACCACCTTTCAGTGACTAGGACCCTGAATAATTAAACAAGCTTCAACAGTGACACCTATGGGTAATGTATATATGAGACGTCAGAAGGGGGTGAGAAAAAAAAAACAAAAAAAACATTTCTATACTTTGACGATTAATGATGATTTATATGTTTAACTCTTTTTGATTATTATGTTTTAAACATTTTCAGGATGACTTACATTTGAGTGTTTTTGTACTTTTTTGACATTTATACATTTTTCAACATTTTAAACATTTTTATGAGTATTCTGTGATTTTTTGGTGTTTTTATGTTCTATTTTCACATTTCAGAGTTTGATTTAGGTGAGATCTCGGAAGGAGATCTCAGAAGGGGGTTTGAAGTGTTTGATATTTTATTTTTGAGTTTGATATTAAAGCTTAACAATTGCTTTTGCAAGTGTATTTCTGTGCTCGCTGCAAGGTGCAGAAAGTGACCACATCCCGTCTGTTAAAGAACCAGACGGGGCCCCCCGCCTCTCGCAGCTTCCTGTGAGCTGGTGTGTTTTATGTCAACAGGCCCAACAGGTGAAGAAAGTGGGAGGAGTCAGCAGCGCCACGCACATTTGCATATTCATGAATTGTGAAATGTCAAAAGTTACTGGAAGCCAGTTTTTGGGGCTGGTTGCTGCGTCACTGCCCTGGCAACCAGACATACCTGCTTAGAGATGCTGTTAGGGAAATAAATCTTGTTAATTGGAACTTATTGAATCCTGGTAATACTTCAAAACTGGTATGTGCTAAATGCTTTTAGCGTAGATCTTGTTACCTCAGAGAATAGTAAATATAATTCCTTATTTCAGTTTTGAACACGCGGAAGAATTAATAACTGAGAAAGGTGATTGATTATTTATGTCTTATTCGTGGTACATGGTGAGAATGAAAATAGAATTCTTCAAGTTTGACACAAGAAATGTCCCTGGTCCCTATTTTACAGTACAGTAAAAAGAGGCACACATTTTCATTTGTTTAGGTAAAATACAGAAAAGCTGCTTCAAAATGACCAAAACACAAAGAAAATGTGACTATACTGACTCACATTAGGCCTGAGTGCAGAACAATTTTCCTTATTTACGCACTTAATTCACAATTTTATTATGTGTCAGTTTTTTATTTTGAAATTCTGGTCACCTTACACATGCACATTTGTGGAATAGGAGAGTGAATATAAAACATCCATCCATCTTCTTCTGCTTATCCGGGGCCGGGTCGCGGGGGCAGCAGTCTAAGCAGGGGCTCCCAAGCTTCCTACTCCCCAGCCACTTCCTCCAGCTCCTCCTGGAGCCTGAGGCGTTCCCAGGCCCAGAGACAGAGTCCCTCCAGCGTGTCCTGGGTCTTCCCCGGGGCCTCCTACCGGTGGGACATGCCCGGAACACCTCCCGAGGGAGGCGTCCAGGAGGCATCCGGACCAGATGCCCGAGCCACCTCAGCTGCTCCTCTCGACGTGGAGGAGCAGCGACTCTACTCCGAGCTCCTCCCGTGTGACCGAGCTCCTCACCCTGTCTCTAAGGAAGCTCCCGGCCACTCTGCAGAGGAAACTCATTTCTTCGCTTGTATCGGCGATCTCGTCCTTTAGGTCATTACCCAGAGCTCATGACCACAGGTGAGGGGAGGAACGTGACTGAGGTAAATCGAGAGCTTTGTCTTTAGGCTCAGCTCCTCTTCACCACAACGGTCCGATACAGCGACTGCATCACTGCCGACACTGCACCGATCCACCTGTCAACCTCACGCTCCATCCTCCCCTCACTGTGAACAAGACCCCGAGATACTTGAACTCCTCCACTTGAGGCAGAGACTCCCCACCCACCCGGACAGGGAAATCCACCTTTTTCCGGTCGAGAACCATGGCCTCGGATTTGGAACAGCTGATTCTCATCCCAGCCGCTAGACACTCGGCTGCAAACCGCCCCAGTGCTGCAGGTCCTGGTTCGATGAAGCCAACAGGACAACATCATCCACAAAGAACAGAGATGAGATCCTGTGGTCCCCAAACTGGACCCCCTCCGGCCCCTGGCTGTGCCTAGAAATTCTGTCCATAAATACAATGAACAGAACCGGTGACAGGAGCAGCCCTGGCGGAGTCCAACATGCACCGGGAACAAGTCTGACTTACTGCCGGCAATGAACACAGCTCCTGCTCCGGTCATACAGGGACCGGACAGGCCTTAGCAAAGGGCCCCGGACCCCACACTCCCGGAGCACCCCCCACAGGGCACCACGAGGGACACGGTCGAATGCCTTCTCCAAGTCCACAAAGCACATGTGGACTGGTTGGGCAAACTCCCATGAACCCTCGAGCACCCGATGGAGGGTGTAGAGCTGGTCCAGTGTTCCACGACCAGGCCAAAAACCACACTGCTCCTCTTGAATCCGAGGTTCGACTATCGGACGGACTCTCCTCTCCAATCCCCTGGCATAGACTTTACCGGGGAGGCTGAGGAGTGTGATTCCCCTGTAGTTGGAACACACCCTCTGGTCCCCCTTCTTATACAGAGGGACCACCACTCCGATCTGCCAGTCCAGAGGTACTGTTCCCGACCGCCACGCGATGTTGCAGAGACGTGTCAGCCAAGACAGCCCCACAACACCCAGAGACTTAAGGTACTCAGGACGGATCTCATCCACCCCCGGAGCCTTGCCACCAAGGAGCTTTCCGACCACCTGAGTGACTTCGGCCAGAGTGATGGATGAGTCCGCCTCTGGGTCCCCAGCCTCGGCCTCCTCTTCGGAGGACGTGACGGTGGGATTGAGGAGATCCCCAAAGTATTCCTTCCACCGCCCGACAACATCCCCAGTCGAGGTCAGCAGCTCTCCCCCTGCACTGTAAACAGTGTTGGTGAAGGGCCGCTTCCCCCTCCTGAGGCGGCGGACGGTTTGCCAGAATTTCCTTGGGGCCGTCCGATAGTCCTCCTCCATGGCCTCCCCGAACTCCTCCCAGACCCAAGTTTTTGCCTCTGCAACCGCCCGGGCTGCAGCTTGGCCCGACAGTATCCGTCAGCTGCCTCCTTCTTCAGCTTGACGGCATCCCTTACTTCCGGTGTCCACCACCGGGTTCGGGGATTGCCGCCGCGACAGGCACCGCAGACCTTACGGCCACAGCTACGGGCGGCCGCATCGACAATAGAGGCCGAGAACGAAGCCACTCAGACTCCATGTCCCCAGCCTCCCCCGGGATCCGGGAGAAGCTCTCCCGGAGGTGTGAGTTGAAGGCCGCACCGACAGAAGGTTCTGCCAGATGTTCCCAACAGACCCTCACGATACGCTTGGGCCTGCCTCTTTCCGGCTTCCTCCTCCGCCACCGGACCCAACTCACCACCAGGTGGTGATCAGTTGACAGCTCTGCCCCTCTCTTCACCCGAGTGTCTAAGACACACGGCCGGAGGTCAGATAACACGACAACAAAGTTGATCATCGACCTGGGCGTTGAAGTCCCCAGTAGAACAACGGAGTCCCCGGTCGGTGCACTGTCCAGTACCCCTCCCAGAAACTCCAAGAAGGCCGGGTACTCTGCACTGCTGTTCGGCCCGTAAGCCGACACCACCTGTCCCCGACCCGAAGGCGCAGGGACGGCCTTCTCGTTCACCAGGGTGAACTCCAACACACAGCGGCTGAGCTGTGGGGTGATGAGCCCACACCAGCTCGCCGCCGCTCCCCGCGGCCAGAGAAATGGAGAGTCCAACCCCTCTCAAGGAGTTGGGTTCCAGAGCCCAAACTGTGTGTGGAGGTGAGGCCGACTATATCTACCTGGTAACGTTCAACCTCCCGCACAAGCTCAGGCTCCTTCCCCCCCAGCGAGGTGACATTCCATGTCCCCAGAGCTACTCTCCTCCTCGAACTGCCACCTTAACGTGGTGGAGGGGAAATAACAAAATAAGAGAAATTACTATTCACCATATCAGCTCATTCCAGTGTTTATCTTTAGCTTCAGTACAGATTACACGGGGCGACCAAACGTCCAGTTTTCACGTCCTGTCCGGGGCATCCGGGTTATTTTTTATAAACTGAGGGAAATGTCCTGGTTTTCACGACCTTTTGTTGGACCATTAAACTGAGCGGCTCCAGAGCTCTGTGCACGTGTGGGGGCGTGTCACGTAATGACGTCAAACTCCAGTGTCCTTCTCTCTCTCTCCCCCCTCTCTCTCTTTCTCTCCGCTTTCTCTCTCTCTCCCTCCCCTCTCTCTTCCCTCTTCCTCCTCTCTCTTCTCTTTCTCCCTCCTCTCTCTTCCCACTTCCTCCTCTCTCTCTCTCTCTCCCTCCCCTCTCTCTTCCCTCTTCCTCCTCTCTCTCTCCCTCCCCTCTCTCTTCCCTCTTCCTCCTCTCTCTTCTCTTTCTCCCTCCTCTCTCTTCCCTCTTCCTCCTCTCTCTTCTCTTTCTCCCTCCTCTCTCTTCCCTCTTCCTCCTCTCTCTTCTCTTTCTCCCTCCTCTCTCTTCCCTCTTCCTCCTCTCTCTTCCTCCCCTCTCTCTTCCCTCTTCCTCCTCTCTCTCTCTCTCCCTCCCCTCTCTCTTCCCTCTTCCTCCTCTCTCTTCTCTTTCTCCCTCCTCTCTCTTCCCTCTTCCTCCTCTCTCTTCTCTTTCTCCCTCCTCTCTCTTCCCTCTTCCTCCTCTGTCTCTCCCCCTCCCTCCCCTCTCTCTTCCCTCTTCCTCCTGTCTCTTCTCTTTCTCCCTCCTCTCTCTTCCCTCTTCCTCCTGTCTCTTCTCTTTCTCCCTCCTCTCTCTTCCCTCTTCCTCCTCTCTCTTCTCTTTCTCCCTCCTCTCTCTTCCCTCTTCCTCCTCTGTCTCTCCCCCGCCCTCTCCTCTCTCTTCCCTCTTCCTCCTGTCTCTTCTCTTTCTCCCTCCTCTCTCTTCCCTCTTCCTCCTCTCTCTCTCTCCCTCACCTCTCTCTTCCCTCTCCCTCCTCTCTCGCTCTCTCTTCTCTTTCTCCCTCCTCTCTCTCTCTCTCTTTCTTTCTTTCTTTCTCTGTCTCTCCCTCATTCATTCACAGGTGCTTTAACCATCCGCCAGAAAAGTTACACAGTGCGGCTTTTCACGTCACTAGAGTCTCCAGACCCGCGGGGAGGAAACCCGTGCGTAAAAAAGCCGCACTTCGGGGCATTTCCTGTTTTTATTTCCCTGCTTTAGACTCGACATGGAGCGAGCCGCCACCGACGACAATACGGTACGTCCAAACTCACGCAGCCTGACGTAAACGGTCACATTCCCCGAGGATAAAAACGCGAAATCCACGTTTGTACTTTTGGTTTTTACGACGGAAAAACACGAACTTTACGCACACGGTTTTTGGAGGCGCTGTTACGTAAACGACGCAAGGGCAGGAAAAGCGGTTGAACTCGCTTTATTCGCATATTTTTACGTGATTGTTTTGCACATGTCGACTTTACCCGTAAAATCAGTTACGCTGG
The DNA here is from genome assembly GCA_034769755.1 of Odontamblyopus lacepedii. Taxonomy (NCBI): domain Eukaryota; kingdom Metazoa; phylum Chordata; class Actinopteri; order Gobiiformes; family Gobiidae; genus Odontamblyopus; species Odontamblyopus lacepedii. Next base: position 3,565,553 of record CM068353.1, read on the forward strand.
TCACATGACTGGATCAGTGACCGAAGAAACGCAGTACTGCAGTTTTCCAAAGGCTGACTGAAGGGAATTGGAAGTTTACGCGTGAAAAAAAGAAAAGAAAAGAAAAGAAAAATGTCACTGTTTTTGGTTTAAATGTCGCAGAGACGCGTTTGGAAACGTCCACGACTTAAAACAGAGTTTGTGTGTCGTATTTTCTTCAAATGGATAAAAAAGTTTTTACACTGTGGGTGTTTTCGACTAAAGAAAGTGTAGGAACGCAGTTTGGGCTTTATAAAGTAGCAGCAGTAGTAGTAGTATTAGTAGTAGTAGTAGTAGTAAGTAGTAGTAAGTAGTAGTAGTAGTAGTAGTAGTAGTCGCAGTATTTTATTTTATTTTACAGATGATTTTTAAAATTAAGTTAAATTTTAGTTTATTTTATTTTATTACATTTCATTGGATTTTATTTTATCTTATTTTACATTTGATTTTAACATTTTAATTATATTTTATTTGATATTATTTCATTTTACAGATGATTTATTTTATTTCATTTTCTTTACTTTTCTTTCATTTCACTGTATTGTATTTTATTTTACTTTATTTTAGTTTAGTTTATTTCACAGATGATTTATTTCATTTTACTTTATTGTATTTATTTTATTTCACAGGTGATTTTCTGTCTCTTTTGTAGAGACCGCCCAGTGCAGCGAGCGACAGTCTCTCCAAAAACCTGGTAAGAAAATGTTCCGTGATTATTCGTTCTTTTATTTCTTCTTATTCTGTTCTGTTGCCGCGGTGACGCCCCTCCGTTGCCGCGGTGACGCCCCTCCGTTGCCGCGGTGACGCCCCTCCGTTGCCGCGGTGACACCCCTCCGTTGCCGCAGTGATGCCCCTCCGTTGCCGCGGTGACACCCCTCCGTTGCCGCGGTGACGCCCCTCCATTGCCGCGGTGACACCCCTCCGTTGCCGCGGTGACGCCCCTCCATTGCCGCGGTGACGCCCCTCCGTTGCCGCGGTGACGCTCCTCCGTTGCCGCAGTGATGCCCCTCCGTTGCCGCGGTGACGCCCCTCCATTGCCGCGGTGACACCCCTCCGTTGCCGCGGTGACGCCCCTCCATTGCCGCGGTGACGCCCCTCCGTTGCCGCGGTGACGCTCCTCCGTTGCCGCAGTGATGCCCCTCCGTTGCCGCGGTGACGCCGCGGTGACGCCCCTCCCTCTCCTCCCACAGTCGGTCCCGTTCAGAGGACACATCTCCGGGGGTCTGTGTCCCGGGAAGAGGCTTCAGCTCGTGGGACTGATCCACCCCAAGCCCGACCGGTAACTCAGATGCCCTCCCACGCTCCTCCTGTGTGTCAGATGCCCTCCCACGCTCCTCCCGTGTGTCAGATGCCCTCCCACGCTCCTCCTGTGTGTCAGATGCCCTCCCACGCTCCTCCCGTGTGTCAGATGCCCTCCCACGCTCCTCCCGTGTGTCAGATGCCCTCCCACGCTCCTCCCGTGTGTCAGATGCCCTCCCACGCTCCTCCTGTGTGTCAGATGCCCTCCCACGCTCCTCCCGTGTGTCAGATGCCCTCCCACGCTCCTCCCGTGTGTCAGATGCCCTCCCACGCTCCTCCCGTGTGTCAGATGCCCTCCCACGCTCCTCCTGTGTGTCAGATGCCCTCCCACGCTCCTCCTGTGTGTCAGATGCCCTCCCACGCTCCTCCTGTGTGTCAGATGCCCTCCCACGCTCCTCCCGTGTGTCAGATGCCCTCCCACGCTCCTCCTGTGTGTCAGATGCCCTCCCACGCTCTTCCTGTGTGTCAGATGCCCTCCCACGCTCCTCCTGTGTGTCAGATGCCCTCCCACGCTCCTCCCCTGTGTCCTTGTGTCTCTCTCCTCTCCTCTCTCCTCCCCTCTCTCCTCACCCCTTTCTCCTCCTCTCCTCCTCTCCTCTCCTCCTCCTCTCCTCCTCCTCTCCTCTCCTCTCTCCTCCTCCTCTCCTCTCCTCTCTCCTCCACCTCTCCTCTCTCCTCACCCCTTTCTCCTCTCCTCTCCTCTCTCCTCCTCCTGTCCTCTCCTCTCTCCTCTCTCCTCCTCTCCTCCTCTCCTCCTCCTCCTCTCCTCCTCCTCTCCTCTCTCCTCTCCTCTCTCCTCCTCCTCTCCTCTCCTCTCCTCCTCTCCTGCTCTCCTCTCCTCCTCCTCTCCTCCTCCTCTCCTCTCCTCTCTCCTCACCTCTTTCTCCTCCTCTCCTCTCCTCCTCTCCTCCTCTCCTCCCCTCCTCCTCTCCCCTCTCTCCTCTCCCCTCCTCTCCTCCCCTCCTCCTCTCCTCCCCTCTCTCCTCCTCCTCTCCTCTCCCCTCCTCCTCTCCTCTCCTCTCCTCTCTCCACTCTCCTCTCTCCTCTCCTCTCCTCCTCCTCTCCTCCCCTCTCTCCTCTCCTCCCCTCTCCACTCTCCTCCTCCTCTCCTCTCTCCTCCTCTCCTCTCTCCTCCTCTCCCCTCCTCTCCTCCCCTCCTCCTCTCTCCTCCTCTCCTCCCCTCCTCCTCTCCTCTCCCCTCCTCTCCTCCCCTCCTCCTCTCCCCTCCTCCTCTCCTCCTCTCCTCTCTCCTCCTCTCCCCTCCTCCTCTCCTCCCCTCCTCCTCTCCCCTCCTCCTCTCCCCTCCTCCTCTCTCTCTCCTCTCTCCTCTTCTCCTCTCCTCCCTCTCTCTCTCCTCTCCTCTCCCTCCTCTCCTCCCCTCCTCCTCTCCTCCTCCTCTCCTCTCTCCCTCTCTCCTCCTCCTCTCCTCCTCCTCCCTCCTCTCCTCCCCTCTCTCCTCTCCTCTCCCCTCCTCTCCTCCTTCTCTCCTCTCTCCCCTCTCTCCTCCTCCTCTCCTCCTCCTCTCCCCTCCTCCTCTCCTCCTCTCCTCTCTCCACTCCTCCCCTCCTCTCCTCCCCTCCTCTCCTCCCCTCTCCCGCTCACCTCCCCACTCTCGTTGGTGATCTCCAGGTTCTACGTGGCTCTGTCGTGCGGGGTGGGCTCGGAGCGCCCCCCGGAGGACGTGGCGGTGGAGGTGTGCGTGCGCTTCAGGGAGCGGCAGGTGCAGAGGCGGGGCTGTGTGGGCGGAGTCTGGGGCAGCAGCCAATCAGACGTTCCCTTCTTCCCCTTCATCAGAGGACAGCCGTTCAGGGTCAGAACATGACCTGCTTCAGTCCTGGTCTAGACCTGGTTTAGACCTGGTTTAGTCCTGGTTTAGTCCTGGTTTAGACCTGCTTCAGTCCTGGTCTAGTCCTGGTTTAGACCTGGTTTAGACCTGCTTCAGTCCTGGTTTAGTCCTGGTCTAGTCCTGGTTTAGACCTGGTCTAGTCCTGGTATAGTCCTGGTCTAGTCCTGGTCTAGTCCTGGTCTCGTCCTGGTCTAATCTTGGTCTAGTCCTGGTCTAGTCCTGGTCTAGTCCTGGTCTAGTCCTGGTCTAGTCCTGGTCTCGTCCTGGTCTCGTCCTGGTCTAGTCCTGGTCTCGTCCTGGTCTAGTCCTGGTCTAGTCCTGGTCTCGTCCTGGTCTCGTCCTGGTCTAGTCCTGGTCTAGTCCTGGTCTCGTCCTGGTCTAGTCCTGGTCTAGTCCTGGTCTAGTCCTGGTCTCGTCCTGGTCTAGTCCTGGTCTAGTCCTGGTCTAGTCCTGGTCTAGTCCTGGTCTCGTCCTGGTCTCGTCCTGGTCTCGTCCTGGTCTCGTCCTGGTTTAGTCCTGGTCTAGTCCTGGTCTAGTCCTGGTCTAGTCCTGGTCTCGTCCTGGTCTCGTCCTGGTCTAGTCCTGGTCTCGTCCTGGTCTAGTCCTGGTCTAGTCCTGGTCTCGTCCTGGTCTCGTCCTGGTCTAGTCCTGGTCTCGTCCTGGTCTCGTCCTGGTCTCGTCCTGGTCTCGTCCTGGTCTAGTCCTGGTCTCGTCCTGGTCTAGTCCTGGTCTAGTCCTGGTCTAGTCCTGGTCTAGTCCTGGTCTAGTCCTGGTCTAGTCCTCTCTCAGTCCTGTCTCTTTGCAGATGCAGATCCACTGTGAGCAGGACAGACTTCGGTTCTTCGTCGACGGGGAAAAACTCTTCGATTTCTCTCACAAAGTCCTGAGTCTGAGTCGGATCGACACGTTGTGGGTCCGAGGCGGCGTCGCTCTCACCAAACTGTCCTGAAAACGCCCACGGCTCCGGGACCAGGCCTGTTCACGCCGGCACAAGACGCCGCCGCGGGGGAAACGGACGCCGCTCACGTTTTATTTCCTTCCCTCGTGTTTTGTGGCGGTTTGGTCGCTGACCGCAGGCCTCGTTCACGGAGCCCCCGCTTCCCGCTCCGTTCACTGTGTCGGGAATTCTCCGAGTCGAGCCCAAAGACGGTTCCACACGTCCCCATTTCCCCGGGAACGATGTGTACGATCCAGGGGCAAAAGGGATCTGGTTTAGACCTGTTTTAGAACTGGTTTAGACCTGGTTTAGACCTGGTTTAGACCTGGTTTAGACCTGGTTTAGTCCTGGTTTAGACGTGGTTTAGACGTGGTTTAGACGTGGTTTAGACCTGGTTTAGACCTGGTTCAGTCCTGTTTCAGTCCTGGTTTATTCCTGGTTTAGTCCTGGTTTAGTCCTGGTTCAGTCCTAGTTTAGTCCTGGTTTAGTCCTGGTTTAGACCTGGTTTAGTCCTGGTTTAGACCTGGTTTAGTCCTGGTTTAGTCCTGGTTTAGTCCTGGTTCAGTTCTGTTTCAGTCCTGGTTTAGTCCTGGTTTAGTCCTGGTTTAGTCCTGGTTCAGTCCTAGTTTAGTCCTGGTTTAGTCCTGGTTTAGACCTGGTTTAGTCCTGGTTTAGACCTGGTTTAGTCCTGGTTTAGTCCTGGTTTAGTCCTGGTTTAGTCCAGTTGTTTCTACAGGTTTCTGTGTGTTTTGTATAAAAGAGTGAGTTTTATTTTCTGTTTTTTCGTCTCTATTTCTGGTCCTGGAGCTTTTCTCACAGCCTCATGACACAACTCCAGCAGCAGATGTGAAATAACAGGTTGGACTGAACAAAAGGAGGCAGAACACTTCATTAGGGGCAAAAGGGGCAGTTTGAAAAGCAAAATGCAGAACAAAAGGAGAAATGTAGTAAAAGTGGCCTGAGGTGTTTTAAAGTTGGTGTCGTAGTGGAGCCAGAACATGTGCAGCTCATTTGTTTTCAGGAGGAGATGGAGAAGCAGAAGGACGAGGTTTTTGGCTGTGGTGTTTGGTGCGGCAGCGGCAGCAGCGTCCGTACAAATAAACAGTCGGTCTAATGTCGGTCGGGTGATGCGACGTGGCCGTTCAGACTGAAGTCACATGGCAGAAGATCAGACATGTGGCGCTTTTAGGAGCACAGATCCAAGTGGGGCATTTGGAAAAATGGGATCTGTGTCGTTCAGACGTCATTAAAATATCAGATACCGGTGGCACAGGGGCGAAAAGGGGAGGAAGAGACTCTAAAATGTACATTTACCAAATCTGTCACTGTTCTTCTCCTGAAATCTTATTCAGCAACATGAACTGTAAGAGACTGAAGCAGTAAAGGTCGAGTGAATCTCTTCTCCGACTCATCACAGACACAAACTCAGTAACAAAGTGTCTCATTCTGCTGTTTCTTTGTGGCAGCTCATGTTTTTAACACTATTGTAGATTTAGAATCGTTCTTGTGGCTTAAATCTGCTCTTGTGAGCGTGTTTTTGTGTCAGAGGCTGTGACGGAACAAACCAGATGTTCAGGTTTTTGGATTGATTGGTTTTTCTTGAGTTTGAGAGAGAAACAATAATCACACACAGACGACATCCACACTGTAAACTAGAGAAAAGCACATTTCTCCAAAAGGAGAAGAAGAAAAACTTAGATGAAGCCAAACCTGTTCATGACACAGTTTCACAAATGATGTGTTTGCTCATGTGGATCCATCATGAAACTTTACAAATATTTACATGCAGCAAAAAGAAATGACATCCTGTGCAAACTAAAGATCATTTTGGTATTTTTCTTTGACACTTATTATTTTCTCTGTGCACTTTTGGATTTCATTATTTCTTTGTTATTTTTCGGATTCTTTTTTCCATCACCAGTGCTGTCACTCACCCTTAGACCAGGTTGATTAAAAACTGTCATTTATTCATTGGCAGAAACAAAGTGATGAAAAGAAAAACAAGAAAACGTCCCAAGTTCAGGCAAATATTTCTACAAAATCAAATCGAATATTTGACAACGAAATGAACGAAGACGTTAAAAGAAAACAACATTTCAATGATACAAAGTGTGACATTTGAACAATAATAAAGAGTCTCAGGGAACATTACAAAGTCTCTGTCGCCCATAGCAACAACCAAAAGACACAAGTGAACGGGTGGAGAACTCCAGACACCGAGAGCCCGACGAGCCCCAAATATAAAACTTCAAAATGTGTTATTGAGGCAGGACGGGAGGGCATCTGACACACAGGGATACAGGAGGACGGGAGGGCATCTGACACACAGGGATACAGGAGGACGGGAGGGCATCTGACACACAGGGATACAGGAGGACGGGAGGGCATCTGACACACAGGGATACAGGAGGACGGGAGGGCATCTGACACACAGGGAGACAGGAGGCCGTGAGGGCATCTGACACACAGGGATACAGGAGGACGGGAGGGCATCTGACACACAGATACAGTGAGTTGCATCAAAGTGTTTCTTTACATCAATGTAGAGATTCAGACGCCATCACCAGGACACTGTGAATTCTTCTTTTCTTTACAAGAACTCAGGGTCCAAACTATAAGGAGACCAACTTGGGACTTTTCAGTCCAGTTCAAACACAGAGGAAAAAGTCTCCACAGTAAAATGGACCCAAATAAAGTACAGATACTTCAGAATTATACTTCAGTGCAGTACTTTTACTTTTGTACTTTGTCCCGGCTCAAAGTCTCCACTGCAGTGAGGACCAGAGGAGCAGAGTTTGATCCTCCATAATTTTTACAGGGACTGAAATATGGAAGCAGCTTCTCCCTGAAGCAGCAGTGAGTGAAGGAGTAGAGGAGATCTGCAGAATCTGCATCATAAAAGGAGACCAGACCCTTTCCATAGTCCACAAACACCCCGACCTTCTGAGGAGCTCTCTGAGGGAACAGACGGACAGGAGGGCCAGCATAAGCTCTGTACTCATCTTTGTTTCTTAACCAGATGCTCCACACTCCATCTTCGGGACTTAAAAAGATGATTCCCTTCCTGTTGATGGACTCTTGGGCCACTCCTAAACCCCACTTTGTTTTCCCTTTGACCTGAACCTCAAAGTAAAACCTGCCTGAAGAGAAACTCTGTTTTCCTAAAACAGTAACACTTGTATCAAACCTCAGAGGAGAGTCTGGGAGCTTCTTCTTCACATCAGTGTCATGAACCTGTTTGAGATCTTCAGACAGAACGAGATCAGGATGAGCCGTGTCTGGGTCCAGAGTCACCTCCACCGCACTCTGCTGAGCTCTCTTCAGATCGGCTTTCTTAGACTCTGAGGCCACTTCTTTAAAGTGTTTAAACTCCTGAGAGACGCTGTTCTCCAGCTCAGACAGAGCCCGGGCCACACTGCCCTCACATGTCTCCGGCTCAAAGCTCACGCTGCTCCACTCCTGAAGCCCAGCAGGGGGCGTGAGTGCAGCAGAGCGCTGTAGAAAGTGGAGGGGGTCATGAGAGCGTGAGAGACGTTGGGCCTCAGCGCTGCTCTGCTCCAGATCACAGATCTCCTGCTCCAGCCGCCGCAGCAGATCCTGGGCTCGTCTGTGGCTCCGGCTCTGCTTCTCCTGGAGCTCCTCTAAGAAGAGGTCCATACGCCTCTGAACAGACTGCATGAGAGCAGTGAAGGCCTGCAGCCCCGCAGCCCTCTCTCTGAGGGCCTCTGTCTCACTCAGCTCCAAGAGCCTCTGGATCTCCTGGATCTTCTGCCTCCTCTGCTCCACCATGTGCTGGCTCTGAGCCTGAGTCTGCAGCAGAGAGGACCTCCTGCGCTCACACGCCTCCTCCAGAGGCAACAGCTCATGGTTCTTGTGCTCTAGAACGCAGCACATCATGCACACGCTCTTCTCATCAGTGCCACAGAAGAGCTCCAGGGGGCGCTGGTGTGTGGGACACACCCTGTCTTCCAGGTTCTCCACAGGCTCCATCAGCTGGTGTCTTTTCAGCCCAGAGACTGTGAGATGAGGCTGGAGGTGGCTCTCACAGAAGGAGGACAGACACACTAGGCAGGACTTGAGGGCCTTCAGCTTGGGCTCCGAGCACACGTCACACTGCACCTCTTTAAAGTCGTCCATGTCCTCCAAAGATCTGCTCTTGTTCTTGTCCAGGTTGGACCCTGAGGCCACCTCCTTCAGGAGCGTGTTGACCTTGAGCTGTGGTCTGCTGTGGAACTCCTCGTTACACAGAGGACATGTGCAGGGCCCATCAGTGTCCCAGGCCTGAGAGATGCAGCGTCGGCAGAAGTTGTGTCCACATGGAGTGGTCACTGGCTCAGAGAACACCTCCAGACAGATGGAGCACAGGAACGTCTCCTCAGAGCTCCTTTCACTGGTGGAGGACATGTCTGAAACACACCAACAATAGTGACTATCAAACTAAAGGCTCTGACAAGTGAAAACTCTTATTGTGACAGGAAAGAGGTGAAGAGCTTTTATTTTGGAAGGCTTCAGGAGGATGTGGTGAGGAAGACTGGACTAGAAGAATATGATGGTGTGGTGACCATCCACTGTTTGGTTGTGACTAATATCGAACACGGTTTAAGGAAAAGGCTGAGACTCAGTTTCACCGTGGCGACAATAAAAACAATATTTCTTTGAGCCGATAGAACGTCATTTCAGCTCCAAAACACGGCAGTGTCCTGAAGACGACGTCGCGTAACTATTCTAACGACAAGTGTTGAGAAAAGGTCCCATTTGATCCTGCTCATGTGTTTTTCACACTCACTTCCTGTTTCACTTGTGACACTTGTGATCAGTCGGTATCTGGGTGATAAGAGTCAGGTCTGTGGAGAGGCGAGCTCAAAGTAACAACGCTTGTTTTTCACTGCGACCAACACAAGCAAAAGGAAACAACAGGCTCTGATTTGAGTCTGGTTTGGGCTGAAAAGTGACATACTGTGGCTTTAAATGAGTTCAGAGGTGGGAGAGTATCCAAAAACTGTACTCGAGTAAGAGTAACGTTACTCCAAAATAATATGACTCAAGTAGAAGTACAAAGTAGTGGTCCATGAAAGTAGTGGAGTCAGAGGAAGTTACAGAGTAAGTGTCAGGACGTGAATCAAAGTGAAGCAGGACGAGCCTTGGAAAGTGAAAGTAAAGCGGTGGTTTGACTCTCGTCTGTTTGAGCCAAACTAATGTTGAACTGAACCAAATGAGTGACGACAGAAACAACAGAATCTACAGCAGGAGCTGGTTTAGCTTTAGTCCCGTTAAACACTCAAACAGAACAGGACGAGGAGCAGGAGGAAAGGCCAAAGCAACACTAACCTGTGTTGATCTGGAGCAAATCCAGGGCGTCTGGTTTAGTCCTGGTTTAGACCTGGTTTAGACCTGGTTTAGACCTGGTTTAGTCCTGGTTTAGACCTGGTTTAGTCCTGGTTTAGACCTGGTTTAGACCTGGTTTAGTCCTGGTTTAGTCCTGGTTTAGTCCTGGTTTAGTGCCCAAACCAGTTCAGGTATTTACTCTAATCAAAGACCAGATCAGGACTATAACCAGACCAGAGACCAGACCAGGACTAAACCAGGACTAAACCAGGACTGAACCAGGACTAAACCTGGTCTAATACCGCACTAAACCAGGTTTAAACCAGGACTAAACCAGGATTAAAGGAGGTCTAAACCAGGTCTAAACCAGGACTAAACCAGGTCTAAACCAGGTCTAAACCAGGTCTAA
>CM068353.1:3577886-3687886 GCA_034769755.1 Odontamblyopus lacepedii
TCTGACCTGTGCTGTTAAACACAGGTCAGATCTCTCTGCTCCCGTGTTATAAAACATAAGATGCAAATGATAGTTTAATATAATAGTAATGCTTTAGTCTTGTGTTTAGGGTGAGCAGACGTCCCTGTTTACCCGGGGCAGTCCCAGCTTTGAGCCCTGGGTCCCCTGTCCCTGCAGATTTATCTAAAACCAGTGATTTGTCCCAGTTTTAAACAAGAAATCTCCCAGGTGTCCCTATTTTTGACCAATCTTATCCCTGCCGACAGTAAAAAGAGGCATGAACTCTCATTTAATTAAGTAAAATACAGAAAAGGATACTTAAAAATGACCAATGTCCCAGTTTTTTATTTTGAAATTCTGGTCACTCAATGCAAGTGACATTTTTTGTTTGGTAGAAGTATTGATTGCTCAAAGAAATGCATCATTTTTCCAACCATTTGCATAAGTGATTTTAATTTTAGCATAAGGTGTCCAGACGTCCCTATTTACCCGGGACAGTCCCAGTTTGGAGCTCTGTGTCCCCTGTCCCAGCAGATTTATACAAAACCACTGATTTTATCCTTTTTTACACAAGAACTGTCCCCGGTGTCCCTATTTTTAACCAATCTGATCCCTGACAACAGTAAACAGAGGCATAAACTGTCATTTGTTTAGGTAAAATACAGAAAAACTGCTTAAAAATGACCAAAACACAAAGAAAATGTGTCAATACTGACAAACATGTTCGTCATGAATGGCCTCTTCCTTAAATACGCACTTGTTTCACAGTTTTATTATTACCAACCACCACAGAGTCCAGTTTTTGATTTTGAAAATCTGGTCACCCTATGAATGGACTAAATTGTGAAAACTGCATTATTATTATATTAAAATATCATTTGCATATATCATCTATCATCTAATATCATCTCCTATTCCCCACATGAGAGAAATCTGAGTCTGGGTAAGGTGACCAGAATTTCAAAATAAAAAACTGAGACGTAATAAAATAGTGAAACGAGTGCATAATTAAGGAAGATTTTTATGCACTTGGACCTAATGTGAGTCAGTATAGTCACATTTTCTTTATGTTCTGGTAATTTTTAAGCAGCTTTTCTGCATTTTACCTAAAGAAATGACAGTTTATACCTGTCTTTACTGTTGGCAGGGTTCAGATTGGTCAAAAATAGGGACACCTGGGACATTTCTTGTGTAAAACTGGGATGAAATCACTGGGTTTGGATAAATCTGCTGGGACAGGTGGACACAGGGCTCAAAACTGGGAAGATCTGGTCACCCTATACATAATGCATTATTATTAAGAAATTTGAGTCAGTGCATGGGGATATAGAGTCAAAAATGACCACGGAAACCTACAGGAACCTTCAGAAACACGATTCAGACCTGATGCATGCACGGCCCCTCCCACAGCGTGACGTACAGCCGTGTTTGCGCCAATCCGCGCGGCCGTGGGCTGAGCCGCGGTCCAAATTTTCCGCGGCGCTGACAACGGGCCGCGAGAGAAGAGCATCCCGGTTTCAACTGGTTTAATCCGGTCTAAGTGTGACTGAAGCATGGGCGAGAAGAGCCAGCGCCACGCACGAAACCCAACAACACTGACCTGCCACCGTGTCCGCGAACAGAGACACAAATAAACTCCAAGTGACCCACTGAGAGCCGATCCGCCCGCTATTTACGCCACTTTAGAGCCAATCCGAAGACTTAGCCTAGCTACGTGAAGGAAGCTAAGCTAAAACTCCATTGACTTTGCTGTAGCCGAGCGGACCGCTGTTAGCCTCGTAGGTTAGGTAGCTTTTTCCGAGTCATAATTTTTTTGAACTGTTTCTCATCACTGGAAGAGAATATACATACTGGTGTTTTAAAACGTCCGGGTGTATTTAAGTGTATCGTCAAACATAGATAAGTGTTTAATTCGGAGTTAAATAGGGAAGCTAACGTTAGCATCGAGGTTAGCCGTAAATAACACGGTGAATCGACGCGTTCAAGTTCCCGCAAGAGGATTGGCGCTTCTGCACAAAATCCTTCTATTCTGGTTATTTCGGGCTAAAAGGCAAGACAATAAAGGTGAGTTTTATTAAAATTTCAAGTCTGTAAGAGCTAAAATGGGCTCAGCATCACCCCAAGTTTATAAAGTAATTCAGGATTGTAGATATTCTTGTTATATTCACCCGTTTCGTAACATAATATTAAGGTTTTCAGCTTCTTGTGCAAAAATACTTCCATTGTAAAACATTTGTTAAACTCTTTGCAGCAGTTTTGTGGGAGTGATGTGCGGAGATGATCTGAGTCAGGCACAGTTTTAGTTTAAACACCAGGGGGCGCTGTTTCACGTTGTGTGCATCAGTTATTTGCACACAATTGCAAAATTATTGCAAAATCCAAATTAAAGTCTTTTGCATTGGGTTAAATAATAATAATAATAATAATAATAATAATACATTTTATTTATTATGTGCCTTTCTGGACACTCGAGGTTGCCTTAGAACAACTTAAACAAATTAAGTACGATTAAAACAGTTAAAAGCCTACAGATCAAAGTGGGACAGTATTTAATTGACTGTTTGTATTTAGTATTTTATTTTCTTATTATTTAGTATTTGAATGCAAAATTTAAAGAATGAAATGAATAAAATTGCACATGTCCACAGGGTTCAGCATGTGCAACATCTTCATTATAACGCATATATATATATATATATATATATATATATATATATATATATATATATATAATGCATATATATGCATTGTATAATTTCAGAAAAAATAATCAATTTATATTTTATATTTCAAATTCCATACAGATTATTTTGTTTTTATGCCATTGGGATTTGTAGAGTCATTCAGAGAATTAATATAAGAGGACAAAAGGAACTGAAATGCAACAAATTTGGGTTTCTGACTAGAAAATTTACACCTATTTATTTTTAATTTTGATAGGATTAAGTTCATCACATACATTTTTTTGCAGTAATATCTTTCTCAAAGACACCAAAAAGTACATGTTTATATTATTGAGAACATACAAAATGTACAAAAGGGAAACTTTAAGAGGTAAAGGGCGACAGGAGGTCAAAAAACTGTTCCACTCTCCCATAGAGCACCTGCACTGATCTTAAATAAGGTGCCACAGAAGCAAAATGATACAAAAAACAAACATTACTTAGCTAAACTTATGATTAACCTTGGCAATAATTCACTGAAGGAAAAATGTAAATAGATCAAATTATTTTTAAGCAAATAAACAACAAATAATCATGTTAACCAGAAAGAAATGCCAAGAATCCTGCATTTTAAGCAAATAAAATCAAAATAGGACTAATTATCTTACTAATGAAAATATTACAAACTTAGAAAACAGGGCTTAGGCTCCAACATCTATTATGTCCGTGCAATGTGTAGTTTTACTGAAAAGAATCTCAACTGAGGATTCACTTTTTTAACTTTTTCTAACTCTTTGATCAATAGACTCAGACTTTATTGTAGTGCTGCCACTAACGACTAATTTTCTAACGATTAATCTCTCGACTAATTTTTCGATTAGTCGACTAATCTAAACGACTAATTAAAAAAACAAAACAAGCGGTTCTAACACACACAAGTGCGTGTGTTAGATTTTCCCGGGAGGTTACCTTGTGTGTGCGAGTTGCAAAGGTTATTGCTGTTATGTCTGTTGTGTGTGCTCATTCGACAATGTTGAACAACGATATGCACACACAATTTAACAAGTCTGCACGAGCAGCATATGCAACGGTATTCTCAATACCTCATGCATCGTGGTCGTGCTCCCGTGATAAGCCAAAGAAGTCTTACAGAGTGTACAAACCACTCTATCACCATCTGTCCGAAAGTACTGTTTAAACCTAACATATTCCCAGACAGTCTTGGTCTAGAAGAAGTCGCCACTGTTCTTGGATCCGACTCTGACCCACCGGCCGCTTCCATTTTCATACCGCTCTCAAATGGTCAAATCGGGGGAAGAGAGAAAGAGAGAGACCAGCCAGCAGAGTGCGCACGGCAAATACTTCCTCAAGTTTGTTTTCTTTGGCGGTGCCATTATTTACCACTGCTGTTAGCCTTTGGTGAAGCCGAGGTTAGCCACCTCGGCGTCAACCCCGGATGTAGTCGCTGTTAGCCGCACCGGTGTCCGCCTGGGGCGCAGCCGCTGCCCGCCGCACCGGTGTCCGCCTCGAGTGCAGCCGCTGTTAGCCGCGCCGTTGTCCGCCTCGGGTGTAGCCGCTGTTAGCCGCACCGGTGTCCGCCTCGGGTGTAGCCGCTGTTAGCCGCACCGGTGTCCGCCTCGGGTGCAGCCGCTGTTAGCCGCGCCGGTGTCCGCCTCGGGCGCAGCCGCTGCCCGCCGCGCCGGTGTCCGCCTCGAGTGTAGTACTACTAGTGGTGTGGAGGGGAAATACCTGATCTCAGGCAAGCAAAAGGTCTCTGGACAAGCCGTTTGAGACCAAAAATAAATAAAGGCGAATATTCGACCAAAAAAATTGTATTCGACTCATTTTCACATTCGATTACGTCGACAGCGTCGAATAATCGCGGCAGCACTACACATGATTGATATAAATATATGTAGAGTAAGTATAAAAGTAGCAACAACAGATACCGGAGCATTAAGGGCGCACTGTGTAACTTTTCTGGTGGAATACCCGTAGCCTGCTGGTCTCCATGGAGATCTTATTGCGTCGCTTGGAATGTTTCACAGTACGGCATTAAGCTCTGATGTCCATTGACGTTACCACCATCAGGCCACGTCACAATAACACATTTAGAAGTGCGATTTAATGCCATGTCGTGGAATATTCCTAGCAAAATAATATGTTGTCTCCGTATCTCCATGGAGACAAGCTGGTTGCGGACTCCAGATAAGTTACGTAGTGCAGCTTTAACATAATTTGATGAGCATAATCGAACATGAAACTAACACAATTGCAATTTTTCTGAATGCGATTAATACGGACGTAACAATAAGGTAAATCTGGTGATATCGTATCGTCAAAGGTCTCACAATAATATCGTGGAGCATCACAATATATCGAATCCCAAGTCTCTTTGCTTAAATGAACAGTTCTGATGCAGAAAGAGCTAAAAAAAAAAAAACGAGGGAACCACATAGACCATGATCCTTTGCTCCGTTTCAGTGCAGACGACATGAAGAAATAACTGTTCTAACCACTTCAAGTCGTGTGAAGGCATTTTTAGAGGAAAAAGTACTAGATTCACAACAAAATATTGCAATAAATCTGGTACGGTGAGATGGATACGGTGAAAATATCGTACAGAGAGATTTGGATAAAAAGAAAGTAGAGATCTGTTCAGAGTGCACAATGTAAACGACAGCAAGAGGAACATTCCCGCCTGAGAAAAGACTGAAATATGAACTGATAAACCAATACAAGAACCCCGTGTGTTTCAGAACATGTTTGTAGAGCTCTGAACCACAGGATTAGCAGCTTTTACACGGGATAAGACCCCAAGGAGACACAAGGAAAGCATCTAACACAACTGTCTCGAGGTCTAAACTGTAAATAATGTTCTGTGTTGCAGCCCAGTCCCAGTGCATTTGCTTTATCTGTTATTTTTCTCGTCTTTATTCGTAACCTGCGCCCCCTCCTCTGCCCCAGGAGCTCTATGCCCGCGGAAATGACCATGTTGGCCGATCACCCAGCACGACAACTGCTGGACTTCAACCAGAAACTGGACATCAACCTCTTGGACAATGTGGTCAACTCCATGTACCACGACATCGGGTCACAGGTGAGACTCGGACGGACAAGACTGAACCGCAAGCTGAAAAAAAAAATAAAAATAGGAGTGAAAACATTATGACACACCTCCTCGTTTAGTTGATTTTTTTTCTTTGTTATATGCTTGGTTTATTTCGAGCATAATACACAAAATCTTATGTACAGACGTGCAAACTCAAATACAAGAAACAAAAGGAAAGAAAATTTAAACAAGGACGATCAAATCTGTTTACACGCCCGAAAAGGAGTGGGAGGAAGTAAAAAAAACATATTAAATCCCGCCCCTTCTCCAAATTTAGAAAGTTAGTCCTTTTTCCCTTCCTGTTAGTCTTTCATTAAGACTTAACCGAGCAACTTTACAGACCTCAGTCATCGTTCACATTTAAATTATTCTGTACTGATCAACCACAGTAAACATTAGATCGTTCCTTTCAAACCAACAATAACAATCTCAAAAAGAAGCTTCTTCATTAGTGTAGTGTGACAAAGTCATTTCTTTAAACATTTATTTTTTAATTTGGACATTCCTTGAGCTCCACATTTAACCCTCGAAGACCTACGTTATCGTATACAACACCGAGGAATATGTTTTCTATCACCGCGGAGAACTTTAGAACCGTAAAAGACAGAAACTTACTTTTCCCCCCCTCTGAGAGTGCAGACATAGTTTATAGTTTCCGTACATTTCTGCGGCTTTATCCTACGTCACACTCACGCTGTGTGATGACGTGAGCAAAACGAGTGTCCAATAGGAACGTTGTTTTCCCCAAACTCATGCGCTCCGTCCATTTTGATCGAGCCAAACTTTGCCAAAGAGTGAAGTGAGTCAAGATGGTCGACTCCTCTGAGCCTGTACGTTTAGAACGAGTGAAAAAGTTGCTCTAAGTGCAGTTTTTTCTCAAATAAATGGCAAATTACGTATCTTGGTGTGTGTAATTGTGCATCTCTTTCTATTTTTATTTGAGTTTATTCAGTTTATTAAGTTTATTTCACTCAAAATGAAGAAATCCAAATGTAATTTCCACCAGGGAAATACAGAAGTGCTGTGGCTCTGGCCCTGGACCTGACAGGAGCTGTTTCCAGGACTGGACCAGAAAAGTCATGGAGCTACTGCCTTTTTTTGTTTTTAGGGCAATAAGGAGATTTGTAATTTACTTACAGACTTGATATTTTGCATTTTTGTAGCTAAGGCCCCAAATTAAGCATTTTTTATGTCCAAAAAGTTGTTTATACATGTTTGCTGTGTGTTTTGTATAAAAGAGTGGGAATTTTATTTTCAGTATTTTTTTTTTTTTCATCTTTATTTCTGGTCCTGGAGCTTTTCTCACAGCCTCATGACACAACTACAGCAGCAGATGTGAAATAACAGGTTGGACTGAACAAAAGGAGGTAGAACACTTCATTAGGGGTAAAAGGGGCAGTTTGAAAAGCAAAATGAAGGAAAAAAATCCAGGCGAGGAGAGAAGTACTAAAATTACCCATAGCTCTTCGGGGGTTAAAGGCACTGTACCAGATTTGTACTGGCTTAAAAATCAGAATCACTTTAATTTTCCAAAGTTTTTTCTCCGCCGTTATTTTAACATCGTCTTTTATAGTCGAGTAAAAGTAACAATCAGACGTTTTGTTCGTAGCAACGTGTGGCTCAGGAGGTGCTGACGAACCTGAAGGACCATCCCGACGCCTGGACCCGAGTCGACACCATCCTGGAGTTTTCACAGAACATGAAAACAAAGGTACGGACTTTAGCTCTGTTACACAAGTTAGACTTTAACCTGAGCAACACAATCTGCTTTAGCATTAGCCAACAGTTTTTCAGTTCTTCACGCTCACCTTTTAGTCGAAAATCAAACTCCTGAACGCAAAATCACTTAAAATCCATTTTGTGCTTTTTCTTGAGTTTTCGGACATAGAACACCCAGCATGTGTGGAGCTAGATTCCTGCCTGTTGATCACGTTTTGCTCTCTTGTTGCAGTATTACGCTCTGCAGATTTTGGAGGCCGTGATTAAAACGCGTTGGAAAATTCTGCCCCGACACCAGTGTGAAGGCGAGTCTCCGAACACTGAAACCATCTCCGCCCTGAACCGGATCTTCTGAACGGCCGTTTATTATTATTGTTCATGTGTTTTCAGGCATAAAGAAGTACGTGGTGGGTTTGATCATCAAGACCTCGTCAGATCCTTCCACAGTGGAGGTCTGTACTCCTCACACGCTTCAATACTGAACTCTGCTTCTGCCGTCACCACAATCTGAGTTTATGTGTTTTTGCAGAAAGAAGGCGTCTACATTTCAAAGCTCAACATGATCCTGGTCCAGGTAAATGTTATTTTTACTCTGGGGTTTCTACAAAGCTGTTAATGTAATAAGTCCTGTATATCTAAATATCAGGTAAGGCGTAGTGTTTCTTTCTGCTGTGGGAGTGTAAAATAATCAGACTCATGAAACTCTTTTCTTCGTCTCTGTTCAGATCCTGAAGCAGGAGTGGCCGAAGCACTGGCCGTCCTTCATCAGTGACATCGTGGGAGCGAGTCGCACGAGCGAGAGCCTCTGTCAGAACAACATGATCATCCTGAAGCTCCTGAGCGAGGAGGTGTTTGACTTCAGCAGTGGGCAGATGACCCAGGTCAAAGCCAAGCACCTGAAGGACAGGTGAGGACCTTAGATTTAGATATATTTATATACAGTATATTTATACAATATTTACCGGCCAAACACCTGAAGGACAGGTGAGGACCTTAGATTTAGATAGTTTATATTTGTACTGTATTTACTGTGTTTGCACCTGAAGGACAGGTGAGCTCTCAGGTGAGGACTTTATATTTTTATATAGACACTGCTCCAAAAAATAAAGGAACACTTTCACATCTCATCTCGATGTGAAAACAAATATGTTGTATATCTATACAAATCTGGACAGGGCAGGGTCTTGTGAACAAAAAGATGCCACATCTTTGCTGGAAATGAACGAGAGACGCACTAAAGTGGCAACAAAAGGCACTTTCAGGCCGACAGAACCGTGCTGGTGCCGGTTCCTGCAGCTAATCTCCAACCGACAAACGTGTTCACGCCGAAAATCAGAGCGTTCGTGACCTGAAAAGTAAAACTTGATTTTTCTACACGAACCGTGACGACACTGTTGACGTCAGCAGGTTCATCCGGGTCACGCGCAGTAAAATAAACACGTGGACGGCACATCTGGACCTGCTGATGGAGGAGATTTATTGTGTCTCCAGCACAATCTTCACGTATGACAAGAAAAGTTTTAAGTCTACAAATTATTACGTACCGTCTGTCTTGCAAATATCCGTGTTCACCTGGTGAGGTTCCATCTTTGGATTCGGCGTCACTGCCGCTGAGCTCGCGCAGATAAATAATGTTTATGAGTCCAAATACTCGCTGGTGTCCGTGGTGTGATCCATGTTTATCTCGTACGGCCTTGTGTTTATTTGGTGGCAAATCCACAGCCACTGGGTTCAGTTGAACAGTTTGAACGCTGCTTGTTCACCGGGGCTGAAAACCGCTACTGAGACAAACTCTATGGGGTCCAAACTCTTGTGTTTAAAGGTTTAAATATTTCCATTGACAAGGTTTTAGATGTGAAATGTTCATACGCATTTATTAATATCATGTTTCTTTAAGTAACACAGTTTTTCTGAAATCTTTTTCTGTTTTCCAGCATGTGCAACGAGTTCTCACAAATATTCCAGCTGTGCCAGTTTGTTATGGTAAGAAAATGAATTATGTTTAGAAAAAATACAATATTAAATGTCCATATTTTCTCTCTTATTTTAGGAGAACTCCCAGAATGCCCCTCTGGTCCACGCCACCCTGGAGACTCTCCTGCGTTTCCTGAACTGGATTCCTCTGGGCTACATCTTTGAGACCAAACTCATCAGCACGCTGG
This sequence comes from Odontamblyopus lacepedii, assembly GCA_034769755.1. NCBI lineage: Eukaryota > Metazoa > Chordata > Actinopteri > Gobiiformes > Gobiidae > Odontamblyopus > Odontamblyopus lacepedii. Next base: position 3,587,543 of record CM068353.1, read on the forward strand.
TCTACAAGGTGCAAAACGCTGCCGACGGTTGTCTCTAATGCGTATACAGTGTCTAATAATAATGATCCTTGTTCTGTTCTGCAGTTCCTGAACGTGCCAATGTTCCGTAACGTGACTTTAAAGTGTCTGACGGAGATCGCCGGCGTGAGCGTGAGCCAGTACGAGGAGCAGTTTGTCAGTCTGTTCACGCTGACCATGTGCCAACTGAAACAGGTGAAAACTCAGACAGATGGGACGGGGACAGGTGGGGACAAGAGAGAGACAGGTGGGGACAAGAGAGAGACAGGTGGGGACAAGAGAGAGACAGGTGGGGACAAGAGAGAGACAGGTGGGGACAAGAGAGACAGGTGGGGACAAGAGAGACGGGTGGGGACGAGAGAGAGACGGGTGGGGACGAGAGAGAGACGGGTGGGGACGAGAGAGAGACGGGTGGGGACAAGAGAGACAGGTGGGGACAAGAGAGACAGGTGGGGACAAGAGAGACAGGTGGGGACAAGAGAGAGACAGGTGGGGACAAGAGAGAGACGGGTGGGGACAAGAGAGAGACGGGTGGGGACAAAAGAGAGACAGGTGGGGACAAGAGAGAGACGGGTGGGGACAAAAGAGAGACAGGTGGGGACAAGAGAGAGACAGGTGGGGACAAGAGAGAGACAGGTGGGGACAAGAGAGACAGGTGGGGACAAGAGAGAGACAGTTGGGGACAAGAGAGAGACAGGTGGGGACAAGAGAGAGACAGGTGGGGACAAGAGAGAGACAGGTGGGGACAAGAGAGAGACAGGTGGGGACAAGAGAGAGACAGGTGGGGACGAGAGAGACAAGCGAGAGACAGGTGGGGACAAAAGAGACGAGAGAGACAAGAGACACAGGTGGGGACAAGAGAGAGACAAGAGAGACGAGAGAGACAAGAGACACAGGTGGAGACAGAGACAGGTGGAGACAAGAGAGAGACAGGTGGGGACAAGAGAGACGAGAGAGACAGGTGGGGACAAGAGAGACGAGAGAGACAGGTGGGGACAAGAGAGACGAGAGAGACAGGTGGGGACAAGAGAGACGAGAGAGACAGGTGGGGACAAGAGAGACGAGAGAGACAGGTTGGGGACAAGAGAGACGAGAGAGACAAGAGAGAGGCAGGTTGGGACAAAAGAGAGACAGGTGGGGACAAAAGAGAGAGACGAGAGAGACAGGTGGGGACAAAAGAGAGACAAGAGAGACAGGTGGGGACAGGAGAGACGAGAGAGGCAGGTCGGGACAAAAGAGAGACAAGAGAGAGACAGGTGGGGACAAGAGAGACGAGAGAGAGACAGGTGGGGGCGAGAGAGACAGGTGGGAGCAAGAGAGACGAGAGAGACAAGTGGGGACAGGAGAGACGAGAGAGAGACAGGTGGGGACAAGAGAGATGAGAGAAACAGGTGGGGACAGGAGAGACGAGAGAGGCAGGTCGGGACAAAAGAGAGACAAGAGAGAGACAGGTGGGGACAGGAGAGACGAGAGAGAGACAGGTGGGGACAAGAGAGACGAGAGAGACAGGTGGGGGCAAGAGAGACGAGAGAGACAGGTGGGGGCAAGAGAGACGAGAGAGACAAGTGGGGACAAGAGAGACAAGAGAGAGGCAGGTTGGGACAAAAGAGAGACGAGAGAGACAGGTGGGGACAGGAGAGACGAGAGAGGCAGGTCGGGACAAAAGAGAGACAAGAGAGACAGGTGGGGACAGGAGAGACGAGAGAGGCACAGGTGGGGACAGGAGAGACGAGAGAGACAGGTGGGGACAAGAGAGACGAGAGAGAGACAGGTCGGGACAAAAGAGAGAGACAGGTGGGGACAGGTGGTTTGGGTTTTTACTCGTACTATAATTATGGGAGAGTCACGGTTTTTGAAAGAAATCTCCAGACCTTCGATCCACAAAAGTTGACCCGTCTCTTTATTCGTTTATTATCGGCTCCACAAACTTGTCATATAAATTCTTATGACTTCAAATCCTTTGAGCCTTTCAGTTTTTATGGACCTTATTTATTTTTCCTCATGTTCTTGTTCCAGATGCTTCCTCTGAGCACGAACATCCGCGTGGCCTATTCCAGCGGCAAAGACGACGAGCAGAACTTCATCCAGAACCTGAGCCTGTTCCTGTGCACGTTCCTGAAGGAGCACGGGCAGCTCATCGAGAAGAGACCGAGCCTCCGGGAGACGCTGATGGAGGTGCAGTGGCGCGCCTCCGCCTCCAGGGGGCAGTGGCAGGGGTTACAGGGGGAGAATACAGCACAGTGGCATCGGGGTTTAATCGGATTTTCAGCATCCCTGGGTCAATATTGCCGTCATGGTTAGATATAACTGGACGCTTTATGGCCCAGTCTTGGTGTAGACCTGGTTTTGTCCTGGGCTAATCTTGGTTTAGTTCTGGGTTTACTTTAAAACAGCTTTTAAACGGCTTTTAACCATGTCATAGCTTCTCCCCGTCACTTTTTACTCACCCAAAGTTGTATTTGGAGTGATGTGTTCATGTTTGAGCGGTTTCTTTTCAAAACGCCATATTGCCGAGAACTCCCACTGCGTTGTATTTACTACTTTCTCTTTGTTTTCTTACTCGGTGATACTCGTAGGACTGGGCCATCAAACTCAAACCTACACAAAGACTATGTCAATCGTTTGTGCTTCGTTTGTGCTGCAAAAAGTTTAGTCTGTGTGATTCTGGTTCTTCAGATATTTGCAGTTTTATTTTGGGCCGATGACGTCGTCCAGAACCTCAGAATGTGAAACAGCCTCAAAACAGCAGAAAATTATAGAAAACGTTTGTGTTTTGTGCTGTGACAATTTTTATTTCTAAAATTATTCATTATTATTTCTGTGGTAATTACAGGACGTCATTTCCGGTCAGATGAAGCAGCGACTTTAGCAAAACTAGTGTCGATAAACGATCTGAGGCTGTGGAAAAGTCTGTGTTATAATATAAAATATGAATCAAAAGCAAATGACTAAAGACTGAAACAGACTTTTCCACAGCCTCAGGTCGTTTCTCTTCACTAGTTTTGTGGAATTTTCCGAAAGTCGCTGCTTCAGATGAGCGGAAATGACGTCCTATAATTACCGTAGAAATAATAATGAATCATTTTAGAAATAAACTCACAAATGAAAATTGTCACAGCACAAAACGGCACAAACCAAATACAAAAGTTTTCTATAATTTTCTGCCTGTCTTGAGGCTGTTTCACATTCTGAGGTTCTGGACGACGTCATCGACCCAAAATAAAACTGTGAATATCTGAAGAACCAGAATTTTTGCAGCACAAACGACTGACAGAGTTTTTGTGCAGGTTTGAGTTCGATGGGGCGACTTCACGCAGGTCGTTTACGGCCACGTCACCTTTAGATCAATATTGTGATTTAAAATGTCCAGATTCTACATAAGGATCTACAGGGGTCAGAGATTATAACTGTAAAGCGCACAGGAACTATCGGTCCTCTTTCACCTGCTGTGTGTGTCTAAGGGAGACTCACCCAGCAGAATCCATGTGTAAATTGTGGTTCTGAACTCCGCACCGGTTGTTTTGCCCTGGTCCAGGCTCTGCACTACATGCTGCTGGTGTCGGAGGTGGAGGAGACGGAGATTTTTAAGATCTGCCTGGAGTACTGGAACCACCTGTCCGCGGAGCTGTACAGAGAGAGCCCCTTCTCCACCGCCTCCACCCCGCTGCTGTCAGACGTGCCCCCGAGGAGGCACCTGTACCTGCCCGTGCTCTCCCAGGTCAGACCGGGGCTCCACAGGGGACCAGAAAAACGCCTTTATCTGAGCTTTGGAACGTTTCCTCGTCACGAACACGCCTGGAGTTGTGTTTTGTCTCATTCGCACATGTTTAACACTCAAACCTGCAGATTTGCTCCACCTTGGTGATACAGGAAGTGCTCCACTATTTCATTTGGGTCATTTCAGCCCTGGAATTGCTGATTTCTACTGAACTAAAGGTAAAAGGAGCTGTTAAAACTACCACTTCATGATGGAGATGACCAGTAGGTGGCGCTGCACCGCACACTGATGACCAAGCGCCACAGATTCTGATTCCACCTCTTTTATTTTATTTTATTTTCAATGTGATTCTGTCGTTCTCGCTCACACACAGAGAGGCGCACACATGTCAGAGGAGCTGCACTTATAAAACACCTGCAGTATTTGCTCTCCAGACCAGACTCTCTGCCCGGGCCGCGGCGGTGGGACGGGAAAAAGTTTTGTTTGTGTTTCTTTAGTTTTTGAAAAATTAACGATTCTTTTACAGGTCAAATTAGGGTCAGTCGGCCCCACAGGAAGCTTCAAAATGCTCGAAAACGTCCAAAATGGAGTCAATCGTTTGTGCCGTTTTGTGCTGCAGAAAGTTCCGTTTGTGCGATTCTGGTTCTTCAGATATTTGCAGTTTTATTTTTGGCCAATGAACCTCAGAATGTGAAACAGCCTCAAAACAGGCAGAAAATGATAGAAAACGTTTGTATTTCGTTTGTGCTGTGTAAAATTATTCATTATTATTTCTGCGGTGATTCTAGGATGTCATTTCCACTCATCTGACGGCGACAAACTCTGCAAAACTAGTGGCGATAAACGATCTCAGGGCTGCGGAAAAGTCTGTAACAGTCGTTTTCTGTCGTTTCCTGCCTGTTTTGAGCTCTGTTTAACATTTTCAGGGGCTGGACGACGTCATCGGCCGAAAATAAAACTGTAAATATCTTAAGAACCAGAATCGCACAAACGAAACTTTCTGCAGCACAAACGACTGACATAGTTTTTGTGTCGGGTTGAGTTTCATGGGGGTGGCTTCTCGCTGGTCAGTCTGTTGATTCTAACCTCCGGGCTCGTCCCGACGCTCAGAACCACACGAAGCCCGGCGCAATAACTGGACCAGAATCCAAGGAGGTCCATTAAGATCGGGCACTGGAGTTATTTTTCCGAAAACCTTGTAAAATGAGGTGTTCTGATCAGACATACGCACCAAACAGACTCATTATATTATACCTGCTATTTATTTAGTTTTGGGGCTGGGGGGCACTACACGATGCTACTTGGTCTGTGGGAAACACTGGACAGACTAATAAAGTGTTGCTCAAACATGTGTGAATGAAACGAAACACAACTCCAGCTCTGTTTTTGAGGAGGAAACGGCATTAGAACACGACTTGAAGCGCACAGGGGTCAGTTTTGTGCCGTTTAGACTTTAAAACTTTAATACAGATAATGCGGTGAGGAGATTTAGTGGAATAAAGGACCTGCTCGGCGATAGTCAAACCCCCGTGTGGTCTCCTCAGGTGCGTCTGCTCATGGTGAGCAGAATGGCCAAACCCGAGGAGGTTCTGGTGGTGGAGAACGATCAGGGAGAAGTGGTCCGAGAGTTTATGAAGGACACGGACGCCATCAACCTGTACAAGAACATGAGGGAGACTCTGGGTAAGACCGCACACCCGCCGCTGTTTTCTAACCTTTGTCTGTCCGCTTGTTTCCTTTATTTCGTCTTTTTAGATGAATGTTGTCATGTAAAATTTCAGGATTGTGTCGAGAAAATGAGTCCAGTGGCAGAAATGTATATTAAACAGTGAGGCAGATGTGAGTCGTGCTGCGATTTGCTCCTCTGAGTTTATGTATTTAAGAACAGCGCAGAGGTGCGAGTGTGTGAGAGCAGAGTTTATGGTGTTTATTACTTTCGGATTTGGACTGGAATAAACCTTTCAAATTAAAATGGCAAAGGGATGCACAATTACGCAGACCGAGATGCGCAATTTGTCATTTATTTGATTCAAAAAAACTGCACTTGGAGCGGATTTTTCAATTGTTCTGAACACAGACAGAATCATCGACCATCTCGACTCACTTCACTCTTTGGCAAAGTTTGGGCTAATGAAGGAAAAAAGTCGGTTTAGACCTGGTTTAGTCCTGGTTTAGACCTAGTTTAGACCTGGTTTAGACCTGGTTTAGTCCTGGTTTAGACCTAGTTTAGACCTGGTTTAGACCTGGTTTAGTCCTGGTTTAGTCCTGGTTTAGACCTAGTTTAGACCTGGTTTAGTCCTGGTTTAGACCTAGTTTAGACCTGGTTTAGTCCTGGTTTAGTCCTGGTTTAGACCTAGTTTAGACCTGGTTTAGACCTGGTTTAGTCCTGGTTTAGACCTGGTTTAGTCCTGGTTTAGTCCCGGTTTAGACCGTGTTTAGTCCCGGTTTAGACCGTGTTTAGTCCTGGTTTAGACCGTGTTTAGTCCTGGTTTAGACCGTGTTTAGTCCTGGTTTAGACCATGTTTAGTCCTGGTTTAGACCATGTTTAGTCCTGGTTTAGTCCTGGTTTAGACCTGGTTTAGCCTTTGTTTAGTCTCTGTTTAGACCTGGTTTAGACCCGGTTTAGGCTGCGTTTAGACCGTGTTTAGTCCCAGTTTAGTCCCGGTTTAGACCCGGCTTGTTTGTAGTTGTTGTGTAAAGTGTGGTTGTATAAAACCTATTCCCCAGTATCTTATAAAATGCCGTGGGTTTGGGAGAGTTTTAACTCATCGATCCCACACCATCGCTCCTGACCCTCGTGTGTGTGTGTTCTGTGTGTTTCTGTGTGTGTGTTCTGTGTGTGTTCTGTGTGTGTTTCTGTGTGTGTGTGTGTTCTGTGTGTGTGTGTGTGTTCTGTGTGTTTCTGTGTGTGTGTTCTGTGTGTGTTTCTGTGTGTGTGTGTGTTCTGTGTGTGTTCTCCTGCAGTGTACCTGACTCACCTGGACTACGCGGACACGGAGCGCATCATGACGGAGAAGCTGCACAACCAGGTGAACGGGACGGAGTGGAGCTGGAGGAACCTGAACATGCTGTGCTGGGCCATCGGCTCCATCAGCGGCGCCATGCACGAGGAGGACGAGAAGAGGTTCCTCGTCACCGTCATCAAGGTACTGACCGGGTTTAGTCCGGGGTTAGACCTGGCTTAGGACCTGGTTTAGGACCTGGCTTAGACCTGGTTTAGACCTGGCTTAGACCTGGCTTAGACCTGGATTAGACCTGGTTTAGACAAAGTTTTTACCAGGTTTATATCTTTAGTTAGACTTTGTGTTAGTCCTGGTTTAGACCGTGTTTAAACCATATTTAGACCTGGTCTAGAGCCAGTTTAGACCCGATTTTATAACCGGTTTAGTCCTGGTTCAGACCTGGTTTACACTCTGTTTAGTCCCGGTTTAGTCCCGGTTTAGACTGTATTTAGACCCAGTTTAGACCTGGTTTAGACCCAGTTTAGACCCGGTTTAGACCTTGTTTAATCCTTGTTTAATCCTGGTTTAGACCCAGTTTAGACCCGGTTTAGACCTTGTTTAATCCTTGTTTAATCCTGCTTTAGACCCGGTTTAGACCCGCTTTAGACTCTGTTTAGTCCCGGTTTAGTCCCAGTTTAGTCCCAGTTTATCCCCGGTTTATCCCCGGTTTAGACCTTGTTTAGACCTGCTTTAGACCCGGTTTAGTCCCCGTTTAGTCTCGGTTTAGACCCGCTTTAGACTTGGTTTAGACCTTGTTTAGACCTGGTTTAATCCTGGTTTAGACCCGCTTTAGACCCTCTTTAGACCCGCATTAGTCCCGGTTTCGTCCTGGTTTAATCTTCCATCTGTTCGTGTCTTTCAGGACCTGCTGGGTTTGTGTGAGCAGAAACGGGGCAAAGACAACAAGGCCATCATCGCCTCCAACATCATGTACATCGTGGGGCAGTACCCGCGCTTCCTCCGGGCGCACTGGAAGTTCCTCAAGACCGTCGTCAACAAACTGTTTGAGTTCATGCACGGTGAGACGCAGACCTGACCCGTAACATCACGATGTGTCCCTGAGGAGCCGTTCAAAAACATGGAGCAGTAACACACAATCAGAATAATAATAGAAAAGCTCAAACAAGTGTGAACAGAATTGTAATTACGTAAAAAATATCTTTACTTTGCTTAATTCCTACTCAGGTGAAAATAAAATCGACCATCTAAAAATCTACTTGAGAAAAAGTAATATGAATAAAAGTTCCTTACACAAGTTGTTTTCATCGACTTTTAGGTGATTCATGCAACTTTGTACAAAGACGCTGAGCTCTTCCTTCTTTTTAGAGAACTTAGACCTGGTTTAGACCAGGTTTAGACCCGGTTTAGACCCGGTTTAGACCGGATTTAGACCTTTAGTTAGACTTTGGGTTAGTCCTGGTGTAGTCCTGGTGTAGTCCTGGTTTAGTCTTGGTTTAGTCCTGGTTTAGTCCTGGTATAGTCCTGGTTTAGTCCTGGTTTAGACCCGTTTTAGACCATGTTTAGACCAGGGTTAGACCTGGTTTATACCTTTAGTTAGACTTTGGGTTAGTCCTGGTTTTGTCCTGGTTTAGTCCTGGTATAGTCCTGGTTTAGTCCTGGTTTAGTCCTGATTTAGTCCTGGTTTAGATCTGGTTTCGACCTGGTTTTTACCAGGTTTATACCTTTAGTTAGACTTTGGGTTAGTCTTGGTTTAGTCCTGGTTTAGACCTGGTTTAGACCTGGTTTAGACCTGGTTTAGACCCGGTTTAGTGACTGGGACATTGGGGGGTTTTGGGGATTTTTTTTTGTGTTTCTGTATCTGATTTTCCTCAGTAACGAGGGCGGGTTCCAATGTAATGAAGTAAAATACCAAAATGTACTTGTGTAAAAGTAAAACAACCTATTTCAAAAACTTTACTTATTTTTTCTTCGTCGGTAGGTCTGTGAAATAGGATTAAGTTTTTATATAAATGATCTTAAAAGGACTTGAATTTAACTTGAAGAACCTGGTCCAAATCCCAAATTGCTAAGCCCAAAATGTAAGATAAAGAACTACAGATAAAAAAGTTTGAAACCCGCTCAGGCCCCTTTCCCCCGGTGCTCATGGGTGTTTCTGCTGATGTTAAATCCATTTCTTTTTCTTCTGTTGTTTTCTCAGAGACTCACGACGGCGTGCAGGACATGGCGTGCGACACCTTCATTAAAATCGCTCAGAAATGCAGACGTCATTTTGTCCAGGTGCAGGTGGGGGAAGTGATGCCTTTTATCGACGAAATCCTCAACAACATCAACACCATCATCTGTGACCTGCAGCCGCAGCAGGTCAGAGACGCTTTATCCACACGTTTAACTTCTGCAGCTTTTATTTCTACTCTTATTGGAAACTATTCGACATTATAAACCTTGTGTGAATTATACTGAACCAGGACTGGACCAGGACTGGACCAGGACTGAACCAGGACTGGACCAGGACTGGACCAGGACTGGACCAGGACTGAACCAGGACTGAACCAGGACTGAACCAGGACTGAACCAGGACTGGACCAGGACTGGACCAGGACTGGACCAGGACTGGACCAGGACTGGACCAGGACTGGACCAGGACTGAACCAGGACTATAACAGCATTATAACAGGACTATTACAGGACTAAACCAGGGACTAAACCAGGGACTAAACCAGGATTATAACAGGACTAAAGCAGGGACTAAACCAGGATTATAACAGGATTAAACCAGGGACTAAACCAGGGACTAAACCAGGGACTAAACCAGGGACTAAACCAGGGACTAAACCAGGATTATAACAGGACTAAAGCAGGGACTAAAGCAGGGACTAAAGCAGGGACTAAAGCAGGGACTAAAGCAGGGACTAAACCAGAATTATAACTGGACTAAAACAGAGACTAAACCAGGATTATAACAGGACTAAAACAGGGACTATAGCAGGACTGAACCAGAAGTATAACAGGACTAAAGCAGGGACTAAAGCAGGATTATAACAGGACTAAAGCAGGATTATAAAAGGACTGAACCAGGGACTGAACCAGGGACTGAGCCAGGGACTGAACCAGGGACTGAACCAGGGACTAAACCAGGGACTAAACCAGGGACTAAACCAGGGACTAAACCAGGGACTAAACCAGGGACTAAACCAGGGACTAAACCAGGACTAAACCAGGGACTAAACCAAGATTATAAGGGGACTAAACCAGGACTAAAGCAGGGACTGAAGTATTGTTGCAAACTTATGTCAGGCTTCATTTAAAATTGTTATTTTTATTCCAAAGGCTCATTTATGTTCTACGCAAAACAAATAAACGCCTCCTTCACCTCTTTTCTAGACTCTTTTCCAACAGATGTGAGCTAAAAACTGCCTCCATGTTTGTTTGTTTCTCTATTTCAAACTGCAAAAAAGCTTGGCCAAAATGTAAGAGATAAACGTTTAAATCTGTCAGATGACTTAAAAGTAGTGAAATGATCTGTCCAGGCTGTGAGATCATTTTACTCGACAAGTTCTCTTAAATGGAACGACCTCTAGACGAGAATGAAACTGTCTCAGAACCAGTAAGTCAATAATAAATCTGAAAACAAGATGAAGAACCTGGTATAAGTTTCAAATCTTGGCCAGACATGAGAAGCATTCTGAAGTCTAGTTGCCGGTCACAAATCTGCCCCTGTATCTGCCTTTATTTCCTGGTGTTTCGTTGCCTCGCGCACATCCTGACGCGTTCCTCCCGTGTCTTTCAGGTGCACACGTTCTACGAGGCGGTGGGTTACATGATCGGAGCGCAGACGGATCAGGCTGTGCAGGAGCTGCTCATCGAGAAGTACATGTTACTGCCAAACCAGGTGTGGGACAGCATCATCCAGCAGGCCACAAAGGTGAGGAGGAAAAAGATAAAACACAGGATTTTTGATCTATGGAGAGGAAATGTTTTATCCAAGTAACTGCCGGTTAAAATAAAGAACTTCCCAATAGGGTTGTGCGGTATCCAAATGCTGTTACCGTTAAACCGTCTCAGCGTTTTCCCGGGGTTTACGGTTTTACTGTGACTAATTCAGAATTATTTAGTGGCTGCTCCTAAACCCTTCAGAAACAGAAGAGCAGCTTTAGATTTGATGAGGCACAAGTTCTGATCAAACCAAACTCTGCAGCGCGTTCGATCGCATCAGCGCATGAGCTGTTTTTATCAGCGCTTATACTGTATGCAAATGAGCTGTATGCAAATGAGCCATGCACTTTGAAGTTTGGTTTGTGTAAAACGTAAACAAATGTGCCAAAGCTGCTTTAAACACATTATTACTCAAAGTCTAGAATGAGGAGGAAATGTAGAGCGGTGCAGAGGACCAATCACAGCCCTTATGTCTGCGGCGTTTTGAGGCGTCGTTAGAAAGTTTGGGAGGTGCAGGTCGTTTTGACACAGAAATAAATAAATTGTTCTTTATCGTGTCCTCCGTGAAAGTCTGACTTCGCCCTCGGGAACTTTCTCCTCTTCAGCCTCGTCCCCTCTCGACTCTCGGCTTCAATAAAACGTCTCCATCACAAACTTTTGGGCTCAGCGTCGCACACGAAGCGTCAGTCAGGTTTTTTTCTTCTTCCTGCTGCGTGTGGATGGAAATCTCCGAGCGGAACCACGTTTGAAGAGGAGAGAGAGCGGAGGGAGAAAGTCCTGCTGTGGTTTTAGGTCCTTATGCAGATTTTTTTAGTGACGGTGATGAAACTGACACCGAATTACCGCCCAACCCTAGTAAACACAGAGAGCCAAAAGTCAGACTTTGAGTTGAGAGAAGCGCACACATCTTCCCTGTCCACAAATGCACAAATCTCTTCCGTCTGCAGGTTTTTCACTAAAACAGACTGAAGTACATCTGCCGGCGGCGTCGTGTTCGTCCATTTCAAGACGGATTCTCATGAGTTTATGAACAAATATCGAGAGAATCCATCTTGCCACAGTTTAATCTAAAATAGACAAACATATGAACTAAATTAGTGACACTAGAAGAAGATCACAGTTCTTCATAATGTTTCATTTTTTTTTCTGACAAACTGAAAAATATGAATAACTTTTACTTTTGATTAGGACTAAAACTCTAAACCTAATTCTAAATTCTCACTAAATCCATGTTTTTTCTTTAGATGATAAAATGTAAAAGGAAAGTTTGGCCCTTTAACGTTACAGATTTATTACACCTTTTATGATTATTTTACTGCTTATTACTCAAGTTTTTATGATGAGGCAAAGCAAGTTTATTTCTAAAGCACAATTCATACATAAAGTAATTCAAAGTGCTGTACAGAATAAGAAATACATTAAAATCACAGTTCAAACGAATCAAAACATAAATAATCATCATAAAATTTAAAAGAGAGAGAGAGATTAAATTAGAGAAGAGAATATCATTTTTTGAGCTGAGTAAAAGTGCATCATTTCTAAAAAGAATAACTGATGTCTCATGTTTTTCCATGTGGATAAGCCAAGTTAGATGAGAGTGGTTAAAAACTTCAAATTTGATTCTGCGGTAAACGAGTAAATGTGTTTTCCAGAACGTGGACATCCTGAAGGACGCGGAGACGGTGCGACAGCTCGGCTCCATCCTGAAGACGAACGTGCGGGCCTGCAAAGCCGTGGGGCACCCGTTTGTGGTGCAGCTCGGGCGCATTTATCTGGACATGCTGAACGTGTACAAGTGTCTGAGCGAAAACATCTCCTCTGCGGTCAGCTCCAACGGTCAGTGCACGGGGACGGGACGGAAAACTTACTGCATTTTCAGGACTATAAGTCGCACCAGCCAAAAAATGCACAATGAAGAAGAAAAATAAACATAAAACGTTGCATTTTTGGGGGGAAATTTATTTGATAAAATCTGATTCCAGGAGCAGACATTTCCTGTTGAAAGGCGAGTTATAGAAACACCAACAGAACAGAAGAACAGGCTGAACATGTGTCTGGTGTGTTCACGTCACATATGAACAGTTATTCACAAAACTAGAGCAGAAACAACAGAACAAGTTTAACCAAACTCTCCATCTCGCTCCAAATCACTAAATCCACTGAATTCTTCATCCTCGTGTCACTTCTGAGCAACTCCACCAACTCCAGATAAATCCAGCTTTTATCCACCATGAGATTTTGTTTTCTTCATTTCAGTTCAAGTTTCCTCCACTTTTCTCCATCAAACACAAGTTTCTCTCACTCCAGACTTTCTTTCTGCTGCTCGATTGTTCCTCTCTTCCTCCTCTACAGTCGTTTCCAGTTCTCCGCTCAGTATAAACACTGAGTAATAAAGTGTTTAATGCAGCTTTGGCACATTTGTTTAGTTTTACAGAAACTAAACTTAAATCGTCGTGGCTCATTTGCAGATAGTGATAAAACAGCTGGTGCTGAAGCTTCTGTCGACTAAAGGACCAGATTCAGTGGATTATTCACTGGACAAAAAAAGTCTCCACCTGGATTTACCTGAGCAAACAGGTGTGAGGAGCTGCAGGTGAAGTGACAGTGGAGCAGGAGGAAAAGCCTGAGGCGCAGCAGATACTGGTGCACAAGAGCCTGAAAATAACCAACATGTCAAATTAGATCTTTCTGTCACGTTGGCGTCTCTCGATGTAATAAAGGACTTTTAATATATTCAGTCGGTGCCTCGGGTTTGGACCTCGCCCATGTTTACATTTACGTTTAGATGAACTGAAATATTTCATATATAAGTTGCACCTGAGGATAAGGAAACGCCCAAACCATGAAAAAAGTGCGACTTATAGCCCGAAAAAATACGGTAAGTCAGAAGCTTTAAAGTGGGGATGCTAAGTCGACTTTTTGGATGTCCCTCCTGTGTTATAACGTTGTTGAAGAGCTTTTAGATGTCATCTGTGCTTGTCTGCGTAATTTAGCGATCTCTCCCAGGCCCTATTTGCATCACCTCTCGTTCCTCACGTTCTGTGTTAGCGGTTAATACCCCATAGAAGTCTAACAATCATTTACGTCTATTTATCTGTCATAAAAATGTGCTGTAAATGTCTCTAATACTGATGCAAGATTTAAAGACGAAAAGCTGGTTTCCCAAGTCGCATAACGCAAAATAGTGTCAAAGACCAGATTCTCGCGTGCCGTTCCACAGTTTGTTGCCGTCTTAGGCGTTGGTATTTCCTTGTGTTTTGATGCACTGTGGTTTTGTTTGTTCAGGGGAGATGGTGACGAAGCAGCCGCTGATCCGCAGCATGAGGACGGTGAAGAAAGAGACGCTGAAGCTGATCTCCGGATGGGTCACTCGCTCCAACGACCCACAGATGGTCAGGGACTGTTTGGATTAGTCCTGCTTTAGTCCTGCTTTAGTCCTGCTTTAGTCCTGCTTTAGTCCCGCTTTAGTCCTGCTTTAGTCCTGCTTTAGTCCTGCTTGCGTTAGTCCTGCTTTAGTCCTGTTTTAGTTCTGCTTTAGTCCTCATGTAGTCCTGCTTTAGTCCTCATGTAGTCCTGTTTTAGTCCTGCTTTACTCCTGCCTGTGTTAGTCCGGTTTAGTCTGGTTTTAGTTCCGCTTTAGCCCCGCTTTAGTGCCGTTTTAGTTCTGATGCTGTCCTGCTTTAGACCTGTTTTAGTCCCGCTTTAGTCCTGCTTTCGTTCTCCTTTAGTCCTGCTTTAGTTCTGCTTTAGTCCTGCTTTAGTTCTCCTTCAGTCCTGCTTTAGTTCTCCTTTAGTCCTGCTTTAGTCCTGCTTTAGTTCTCCTTTAGTTCTCCTTTAGTCCTGCTTTAGTCCCGGCCTCAGTCCCGGCCTCAGTCCCTGCTCACACTTGCTGTTCCCGTGTCGTCCTGTAGGTGGCGGAGAACTTCGTGCCGCCGCTGCTGGAGGCCGTGCTGATCGATTATCAGAGGAACGTCCCGGCGGCGCGAGAGCCCGAGGTCCTGAGCACCATCGCCACCATCGTCAACAAACTGGGCGTCCACATCACCCCCGAGATCCCCAAGATCTTTGACGCCGTGTTCGAGTGCACGCTCAACATGATCAACAAGGTCTGAAATACTTTCACTACTACTACTGCTACTGTTACTGCTACTGCTACTACTACTGCTACTGTTACTAGTACTGTCACTGCTACTATTTAAGTGCACGCTCAACATGATCAACAAGGTCTGGAAATGCTCTTATTATTAGGCCATAGGAGGCGGGAACTAAAATAACGCGACGTGACTCGCCCGTAGTGACCAGGGACGCTCGCCATGATGTAGCAATGCGCCAGAGGTTTCCAAAAATGTATAGTTTGTCGGCCAAAAAAAAAAGCGTAACATTCTTCCTCTTCTTCTTCTTCTTCTTCCTCTTCTTCTTCCTCTTCTTCTTCCTCCTCTTCCTTCTTCTTCTTCTCCTCCTAACGCACTCTCCCATTTTTCACCCACTGAACAATGATGAAAACGTGATCTGGGCCTGAATATAAGCACTGTAAAGCATATGAAAGCGTGGTTGTGTCTTACAGTTATTAGGGTTAGTGTTGGTTTCTGATCTGTTCAAACATCGGGGACTCGACACTGCAGCGTTTTTACGTGTAGATCAGTCGGGCCAAATTCGGCACGGCTCCAGCTTGGACCCGGAAATAGAACGATGACGTAGCAACTCAGAAACCGAAAAGGTTAAATGAAAACAAAACCAAGCCGTAGTTTCACATCATGGCACCTTTTACGCCTCGTTAAATGTATTTAGCGTTTGTTTTGTGTTTGGTGTCGTCTCTTCAGGACTTCGAGGAGTTCCCAGAGCACAGGACTCACTTCTTCTACCTGCTGCTGTCGGCCACGGGGATGTGCTTCCCGGCGTTCCTCTCCATCGCTCCGGCTCAGTTCAAACTCATCCTGGACTCCATCATCTGGGCCTTTAAGCACACCATGAGGAACGTCGCCGACACCGGTACCAGGCGCACGCACACGCTGTTTAACGCCTACTCAAAACCGCGACGCTTCCGGTGGAGGGTCCGTCACCTGCTTGTTTCTATGGATACGTCATCGTTCTGCCCAAAATATTCCACAGTGCGACATTTAAACAGCTCTGCTCTACGTTTATTCAATTACAGGTGGTTTAATAGCTCAAAAATACCTAAAAAAAGGTATTTGATGGACCTTCCACCGGAAAAGTTCCACAGTTAACGGCTTTAAATCCTTCCCGCTTGTTTCCTCGGTTTGATGAGAGCTCGTTGTGTCCCTCCCAGGGCTGCAGATCCTCTACTCTCTGCTGCAGAACGTTTCGGCCGAGGAGACGGCGGCTCAGAGCTTCTATCAGACGTACTTCTGCGACATCCTGCAGCACATCTTCTCTGTCGTCACGGACACGTCGCACACCGCAGGTAACGTCCATCCAAACCCCCATTCCCACGGGATTAGTTTCACAATATATACACACTATTTTTCTGACTATTTTTTCATGTTTTGGTTGGTCCTCGACTTCCACTCAGGTGCAGCTGGTGTACTGTATGTTAAAACTAGGGCTGTCATCGTTAACGTATGTGATTAATCACAAATCACAGTTTATTCTGAACGCTTCTCTGTGGAAAGTGTGAAAGGCGGCGCAGGTTATTAGGTCAGTGATCAGGTCTGTCCATACGAGACTTCAGATAAACTCAGGGAGTTTGCAGATGTCGCAGTGATGAACTCTTTCCACAGAAGCACAAGTTTAAAATACCGTCTTAAAGCAAAACACGGGTTTGATTCAGCGGCAGCAACGGCGCTGCTCGTACAGAACTGTTCAAAATTTGCACTTGGTTGTTTTTTATTACACTGCTCCCATGTTTTGAGCAGATAATTGACATGTATAACGTTTAAAAAATGTCAATAATACAACTTTTTTATAATTAATAGCATTTTTGTCTAAATATTTTCATATTTATTTGAAGAATAATTAACTACGATTGAATTGTGATGAAGTGTTATAAATCTGATTTTAAAAAAATAATCATTTGACAGCACTAATATTAAGCAAAATCATTAAACTTCAGGATTCCCACAGTCATGAAAAGTCATGGAAAGTGAGAGTGTCATTTTCCAGGCCTGGAAAAGTCATGGAATTTTAGTATTTCTCCAGCGTTCTGTTAAGTTCTCATGAGGTTGTTGTGATTAGGGCTGCAACAACTAATCGATTAAATCGATTAAAATCGACTATTAAAATAGTTGGCAACTAATTTAGTAGTCGATTAGTTGACTAGTTCACGTGACAAAGTCCAAGCGGGAGAATCGGGTGTTGTGAGACGTGTCTATATTGTGTCTATAGCTCAGTGCAGGAGAGAGAGGGTGAGTGATTGCGTGCGCGCGCCGGGGGCGCGCTGGATGTATGTCCGCGCGGAGCAGTGGAGCCGGGTCTCGCTCCGTGTGTGTGTCCGCGTGTGCTCTCAGGGATCGGGCACGGCGATCGGGCACGTAGAGGGTAAAAGGTGCTACTCCTACAGTGTAGTGAGCTAATAAAGCCCCACTCTGCAGCGAAACTGCCTCCTTTTATTTACATTTTCATACACCGCAAACGCACGAGGTCCTCAAGGGAGTTAACCCCGGAGGGAAGCAATCCCCGGCCCTGGAGAAGACGATCTCCCCTGTGCTCCCCAACCACGGTTAGGGGGCGAGAACAGGTTAACACGGGGGAAAAAAAGAGGACACTTGAGAAATGGCGTCTCCCCTTTAAAATCAGTCGGACTCTGGTGAGATTTCACAAACATATTGGCAACCTTTTTTTGACATGAAAAGTAGTTGGGTTGCATTACTGGTGCAAGTTAATAGGAACGTTTTAATCACAACGTATTGTTTGACACTATACAAGTTAAACCGAAGTTGCTTGGTGTTAGCTAGTTAGCACATATTAGCCGCGATTGCATTGGAACAATGTGTTTCTAAGCCATTAACTAGTCCAGTTAACCTATTAAACCCTCTCTGTGATTCGCTGGTGCTCCTGTCCATCACAGAGTGTGCGGTACAAGCCCACGAACACCGTGATTGGTCAAAGCTTTGTTGATCTGACCGCGTTCGTAATAGAGAGAGGGGTTGGCAGAGCGAGCACAGCTTCTGTGCGTAAACCCAGGACGCACGGCTAACTTACTTTTAGCACAGTTTTGGAGCACTTTCCTTATTTTTATCCGATTAATAATCGATTAGTTAAAAAATAATCGCCAGATTAATCGATTATGAAAATAATCGTTAGTTGCAGCCCTAGTTGTGATTATTTCTGAATGTCCAGCAGGACGATACAGATACAATATAACACTAAACCATATTTAGTCCTAAAAGTCTGCACAATTCTACACCTGTAGGGGCCGCAAAGTCATGGAAAATTCACTTTAGGTCATGGAAAAGTCATGGAAAAATTTAGAAATTTTGTCAGTGAAAAAGAGTGGAAACCCTGAGAGAGACAGGGACAGAAAATTACGCAAGTATCACATATAAAAATCTACTTAAGTAAAAGTATTGAAGTACCCATCTAAGTCATGGAAAGTCAGGGCTCTACAGTGCGCCCATTTCACTCGCATTTGCGAGTAAATATTTCGTCGTGCGAACGAGGAAAATAAAACAGTCGCACCAGTGCGAGTGCTTCTGCAGCCACAGTAAGGAGAACTGCGCACAGACGTAACGTGACAAGTTAAACATTCTAAATGTATCAAACATTAGGGGCAAACTCACACTAGGACTTTAGAATCGTGCCCAAGCCTGGATCGCCCCTAAAGCGCCGCACGCTTGCCCAGCGCGAGCGCTGACCCCAGCGTACGAGCTCCGCGTGTGGCCGATATCACTCATACGAACAAACTCCGCTTCAAAACACACCCACGCCCAGCTTCAGGAGCGCCCCGCAGCAGGACCCACACCTCTCCCACCACTCAGTAAACACCTCCACGCCGCTGGACTTCCTTCTCCGCTAAAGCGAGAGCTTTGTCTTGGTCTTGTCTCGGACTCGAGCGCATTTGGACTCGGTCTTATCACGGACTCAAGGTCTGAATACTGAGTGTGATCATATTTCATTACGGCCGCTGCAATAAACTTGTACCGGTGTGCGTGACCACGCGGGACGTCTCTCTGCGGCCTGTGCACTGGAGCCCGCAGACACTGTGCGGCCCGTCAGCACAGGCTCCGCAGCGCGCGGCTTGTCCACAGCGCGCACCCTCGTGTACCAACGTGCGTCACAGGGCAGGTTAAGCATCCCACCTGTCCTTCCGCCTCACGTCAAATACGCCAATACTAATTTTCTGTCAGTGTCCGCACAGAGCAGACCCACAGCACAGAGCAGGTGATATGTGGGCTGAAGTTTGCCTAAGAAAATGCCAAATAACTCTGTCACAATGTGCGTTTAGTTTGGTAAATGTGCAGAGGCTAAAAACCACTGTAAAACCAGTAAGAGAATGTAACTTCACCTAGGAATTTGAAAATACAGGTTTAAAAATCTTACCTATGTTTTTCACTTTGAAGCAGTTTTGTGTAAAGTGCAGTGGAAGTTCTCTTAAAGAAGAGGTTCTTAAACTGTGGGTGAGGGTCCGAAAAGGGCCACAGAGTGTTCAAGTGCAGTACAGTTTGTTTGACTTATTTTAAGTCTAAATATTAATCAGATAAAATGAAGATATATTTATAAAAACACTGCGATCATGCAGGAAAAGTACAGTCATAATTCTTTTGTTTTTTGTATTAAATTCATTCAAATAAGTTGGTGTGCGCAAGTTCTGCACTGTAATAATCGTTCGAAATGAAAACCTACTTGTGCCCCCATTTTTTTTTCTGTGCTCCTAAAATTTTTAACTTAGGGGCACGTGTGCTCCTGAAAAAAAAAGTTAGCGTAGAGCCCTGAAAGTGAGTGTCATTTTCCAGGCCTGGAAAAGTCATTGAATTTTAGTATCTCTCCAGCATTAAGTTCTCATGAGGCTGATTATTTCTAAACATCTGCGCAATAAGGTGTTTAGTTTAAAAGAGACACAATAAACGCACTGACAGGAGTTAGAATGTTAAAAAAAACTAATACCAAACCCTAACGTTTCATATTTGGCCTTAAAAGTGCTGTAAAGTCATGGAAAAATCACTTTAGGTCATGGAAAAGTTGAAATTTTGTCAGTGAAGAAGAGTTGGAGCCCTGAAACTATCTGTATTTATGCACAAAACAAGACGAGAACCTTTTTAATTCCTCACGTCGCCAGAAAATAGTGTAAGATGTGACCTTTTATCTGCCAGTCCTTCCCCTGACCCCTGTTTTGCGTGCTGTTTTGCGTGTTTTGTGTGCAGGTTTGACGATGCACGCCACCATCTTGGCCTACATGTTTAACCTGGTGGAGGAGGGCAAAGTGAGCGTCTCCCTCAGCGCCTCCAGTCCGGCCAATAACCAGGCCCACGTGCAGGAATACACCGCCAACCTGCTGAAGAACGCCTTCCCACACCTGCAGGAGTCAGTACACGTCGCTTCCCTCTGTGAACCCTCCTCACACGCAGAGCCGCGGCTGCGTTTTGTTTCATTCACACCTTTTCCAAAGCTCCAAACGCTCTGCTCCACCTCGTGATGTCAAGTCAACCGCTCCTTTTACCTTTAGTTCAGCAGAGAGCGGCGTTTCCTGGGTTGAAATGGGCTCTGTTCACGTTTACGTCGCAAACCAGGAAGATGTTTGGTCGTTAAGTCTGACAAAATGTAGGAAAAATGGCAAAATATCCCAGTTTCTATCATCTACATGTCATGGCAGTGTTCTGTTATGTTGGGCACATCAGTAGGGAGGTAAAAATAAGGTAAATCTGGTGATATCGTATCGTCAAAGGTCTCACAATAATATCGTGGAGCGTCACAATATATCGAATCCAAAGTCTCTTCGCTTAAATGAACAGTTTTGATGCAGAAATAGGTAAAAAAAAAAAAACAGAGGGAACTACATAGACCATGATCCTTTGCTCCGTTTCAGTGCAGACGACATGAAGAAATAACTGAACGAAAATGAACAAAATAGCAAAAGAAAGAACGAAAAAAAGAACGAACAGAATGAACAAAGGAAAGAACGAAAAAGAGAGCGAAAGAAAGGACAGAAGCAAGAACGAACAAAGGAAAGAAACAAGAAAAAAGAAGAAAAAATAACAAACGTAAGAATGAACGAAAAAGAACAAAACAAAAGAGAACAAACGAAAGAGCGAGAAAAGAACGAACAGAACAAAGGAAAGAACGAAAAAGAGAGCGAAAGAAAGGACAGAAGCAAGAACGAACAAGAGAACAAAGGAAAGAAAGAACGAGAAAGAATGAACGAACAAAGGAAAGAAAGAGCGAAAGAACGAAAAAGAACAAATGAAAGAAACAACGAAAATGAAAAAAGAAAAAATAACGAACGTAAGAAAGAACGAAAAAGAAAAGAATGAACAAAAAGAGCGAGAGAAAGAACAGAAGCAAGGATGAACAAACAAGAGAACAAAGGAAAGAAAGAGCGAGAAAGAACGAACAAAGGAAAGAAGGACGAAAGAGCGAAAAAGAACAAAATAGCAAAAGAAAGAACGAAAAAAGAAACAGAACAAACAAACAAAAGAATGAAAAAAAAAGAACAGAAGAAAGCGCGAGAGAAAGAACAGAAGCAAGAATGAACAAACAAGAGAACAAAGGAAAGAACGAACGAACGAACAAAGGAAAGAAAGAACGAAAAAGAAAGAACAAACGAAAGAATGAAAAAGAACAAAAGAGAGCGACAGAAAGAACAGAAGCAAGAACGAACAAACAAGAGAACAAAGGAAAGAAAGAACGAAAAAAAAGAACGAACAAAGGAAAGAAAGAACAAAAAGAACGAACAAAGGAAAGCAAGAACGAAAAAGAATGAACAAAAAAAGGAAAAAATAACAAAATAATAAATGAACGAACAAAGGAAAGAGAGCGAAAGAAAGAACAAACAAATGAAAAAGAAAGAACAAAAGAAAGGAAAATGTGGTGTAAATCTGGTCCAGAGATTTGGCTTTCGCTCCGTCCCTAAAGACAAATGACTCAAAGTGTTTTAGAGTCAGTCTTATGTAGAATATCGTAATATCGTGAGTTTTCCCACGATATCGCGATAAATATCGTACGTGAGGTTCAGACGGTGACGATATCGTACGTTTGAGAGAAGAACTGAGCGTAAATCTGCAGGTTTGTGTGTTAAACATGTGAATGAAACAAAACGACTCCAGGTGAGTTTGTGAGGAGGAAACTAGTCCTAACATTGTTCCCTCATCAAAAACAAAGGCCTCTAGAGGTTTTAGAGCTATCCATGCCTACTTTAAGTAATCTAGCGATCTCTCTCAGGCCCTATTCAAATCCTCGTCAAGTTTAGCAGCACGATTCTGTAGGAGGCTCCGCCCACAAGCCTTTGTTACCCATGATCCCACAGGACAATTGTCCATAAATATCATCGTCCGTATATGTGAGTGGACTAAGCTAACCCGTTAGCCGCCGCGTGCCAAACAGGAAGTGCTCCAGGAGGCTCCTCCTCTCCCTTTTCCCCATCACATTGGGATCTTCTCGTCCCTCTGTCTGTACCTGCTGCACTGAGCCTCGTCATTTTGGTCTTAAAATGTTCGTATGAACCTGCGACGCATGATCCTGATTTTATTTTCGCTATTTTGTCCACCAAAAATACAGCATTCATCTAAATAAGTTATGTAAAGCCAGTTAAAACCCCACAGAAGTAAAATACCGCCTTAAACTACTGTGATTTTGTTGATGTTGTGAGAATAAAATCGAGTTGAAAACACTCTAGATGAATAAAGAAAAAAAAACACACTGTACTTTATATGATGTACTTGCGTTTTAAAATCAAAAACGGCTTCGTAAACGTGTTTCATTTCGCGTCTGTTTAATCCTGGGAGCGCCCCCTGCTGGTGAGAGTGTGACGTGACTGTGTCTCTGTGCAGCGCTCAGGTGAAGGTGTTTGTGACCGGCCTCTTCAGTCTCAACCAGGACATCCCCGCCTTCAAGGAGCACCTCAGGGACTTCCTCGTTCAGATCAAGGTGAGGCTACCCCGAGAACCTGCGTGTCCGATTTTATGTGAAAAGGTTTATTTCAGTCCAAATGTCCAAATCCAAATGTAATAAACACCATGGAAATGCAGGAAGTGATGCTCTGGCCCATGGAGCTGGATAAGACGCGCAGCTGCAGTACACAAACATTTCTCCCACAGAAGCACAGAGCGTTTGTGTGAATCAAACTGCCCGTGTTCGGCTGACGCGGCGTCCACAGCTTTCAGAAAGGTCCGATTTTGACCTGTGGGAAGTCGCCCCATCAAACGCAAACCTGCACGAAAACTCTGTCAGTCGTTTGTGCTGCAGAAAGTTTGTGTGATTCTGGTTCTTCAGATATTTGCAGTTTTATTTTGGGCCGTTGACGTCGTCCAGAACCTCAGAATGTGAAACAGCCTCAAAACAGCAGAAAATCATAAAAAACGTTTGTATTTGGTTTGTGCTGTTATTATTTTCATTTGTGTGAGTTTATTTCTAAAATTATTCATTATTATTTCTGCTGTAATTACAGGATGTCATTTCCGCTCAGCTGACGGAGACAAACTCCACAAAACTAGTGAAGAGAAACGACCTGAGGCTGTGGAAAAGTCTGTGTTATTCTAGAAAATATGAATCAAAAGCAAATGACTAAAGACTGAAACAGACTTTTCCACAGCCTCAGGTCGTTTATCGCCACTAGTTTTGCGGAGTTTGCCGCCGAAAATAAAACGTAAGAACCAGAATCGCACAAATGAAACTTTCTGCAGCACAAACGACTGACTCCATTTTGGGCGTTTTTGAGCATTTTGAAGCTTCCTGTGGGTCTGACCCCAGTTTGACCTGTAAAAGAATCGTTAATTTCTCCAAAACTAAAGAAGCACAAACGAAATTTTTGCAGCACAAACGATCGACAGTTTTTGTGTAGGTTTGCGTTTGATGGGCCAACTTCACGGAGGTCCGATTTTGTAGAGATTCTTCTGTATTTTTACAATATGAACTTACAATTTTTTTTTAAATCATCAGAGCATAAAAGTCAGTGTTGGTAAGAGTTTCTCCTCGCCCCCTCTGAGCTCGCGTCTGATGGGTCAGAACTGTGTTTCTGACGGGGCAAAAGGGCAATAAAGAGATTTTTTGTTTACTCACAGACTCGATATTTTGCACTTTTGTAGCTAAGGCCCTAAATTAAGCATTTTTTTATGTCCAAAAAGCTGTTTCTACACGTTTGCTGTGTGTTTTGTATAAAAGTGTGAATTTTTTTTCCCGTTTTAATTTCTCGTCTCTGTTTCTGGTCCTGTAGCTTTTATCACAGCCTCATGACACAACAGCAGCAGATAAAATGGATGAATAACACAATTAAGAAAAAAACTCAGACGAGGACAAATGTACTCAAATTGCCCTTAGGTCCGGAAGGGTTAATACCCCATAGACCTG
Organism: Odontamblyopus lacepedii; assembly: GCA_034769755.1. NCBI lineage: Eukaryota > Metazoa > Chordata > Actinopteri > Gobiiformes > Gobiidae > Odontamblyopus > Odontamblyopus lacepedii. Next base: position 3,611,630 of record CM068353.1, read on the forward strand.
TAATACTCCCTCTTTTTTTTGTGTCTTTTTGTTTGGCAGGAATTCGCCGGCGAGGACACCACGGACCTGTTCCTGGAGGAGCGAGAGGGCGCGTTACGTCAGGCGCAGGAGGAAAAACACAAAATCCAACTCTCCGTACCGGGAATTTTGAACCCCCACGAACTCCCGGAAGAAATGTGCGATTGAAAAAACCTCAAGAATCCTCAAACAAAACGACAAAACGTGTAAAACATCAACTTTTGGACCACGGCGAAACTCGGGAGGGAGACTTTGGCGCGAAGGAACGGTCGACCAGACGTTTGTGAATATGTAAATGACCCTTTGCCCGTCGAAAAATAAGCCAAGTTTTGTTTTTGATATATTTTATACTAAAATTTCTGTGTCACATGTTTCTTTTTTCTGTTGCTCGTGTTGAATTGGCCGGGGCTGGGCTGGGTTAGACTCCCGGAGCGCGCACGACCTCGTTCTCCATCCCAAAAGACGGGCAGAACTGATCAAAACCGCGCTTGTCCTCGTGCCATAGACTGTATTTGCGCATTTCCATCAACTTTAAACGCTCGTAGCAACCCGCTCGACACCATCCCGGGGTTTCTATTTCGCCGTTTTGCCCGTTTATCAACCACGCCTAAGCCGAAACTCTGCTTTTACAGCCGCCGGCGTCGCTGAGCTTCGTTTGACTGGAGCCCGGTGGTGTTCTCCGTCAGCCCCAGCCCCGGCTTTAATCCCGAAGGTCCACCTCTTCCTCCAAACGTGTTAATATGTAAAATAAAATAATGCACAGTTTAGCGGCAGGTTGAATGTAACCTCGAGCGGTCGGGAGTTCCGGGTTTGTCGTGTGTCGTTTAGATTATTTTTTTATTTTTATTTTTTCATTTTTTTTTTTTTGGTGGAAATTTCGGTTACGAGACGGAAGTGAGGAGAAGGATCCTGTTTGCAGAAGTTGTCTTTGACTCAGAAGATAAAGTTGGCTATTTTTACAAAAACATGGTCTTTGTTTTTCTTGGGTTTTAATCCTGTTTTAATTCAGATTTCATTAAAATTGGGGTTTTGGTGTTGATTTAGTCCTGGTTTAGCTACTAGTTTATATAATAACAAAAGATATACATAAATAAAATATTATAATAATAAATACATAAATAAAAATAAAATATAATAATAATAAATACATAAATAAAAATAAAATATAATAAATCAAATAAAATAATACATAAACATTAAATTAATTATAATTAATTATAATAAATAAAATAAAAATTATTAAGGACCTTACAACAACATAAATTAAATACGATAAAAACAAAGTTACAGTAATACAAGTATTAGTAGGAGTAAAGTATGCTATAATAACAAAAATATATAAAAGAAAAAATAAATGTTTTTTTTAATCTAAATAAATTATAATAAATACAATAATACATAAAAAAAATTATAAATACAAAATATTTATAAGGGGCCTTTACAACAATATAAATTAACTACAATTAAAACGAAGTTAAAGTGGGACAGTATTTAATTGATTGTATTTAGTATTTAATATTGTATTTAGACAGTATTATTATAAATTGATTGTTTTTTATTGACCTATGTTACCTGTCAGCGATTGTGCAAGAGTACTGTGAATTTGTACTCGAGTAAAAGTAGTTACATGGATAAAATGTACTCTGTTACCGGAGGTGGAAAAAGTACTGAAAGCACTGAAGCATGGTAAAGGTACTTTTACTTCAATCCCGCTCAAGTAAAATTAAAAGTAACATCTAAAAATCTAAGAGTAAACGTAAAAAGTAATTTGAGTAAAAGTTCCTTAGTTACTTTCAGTTATTTGATGTAAAAAAGGAGGAGTCATAAATCCAATCAGGCTCAAGTCGTTTTAATCGACTTTTAGGTGAAACGTGCAAACTTTGTACATTTTAAAAACACTGAACTCCTTTTTAGAGAACTTTAACTGCAGAACAAATTTAACAAATTCTGAATATCATCACTACACTAGTTCAGAACTTGCCCCATCACTACACTAGTTCAGAACTTGCCCCAATCACTACACTAGTTCAGAACTTGCCCCCATCACTACACTAGTTCAGAACTTGCCCCCATCACTGCACTAGTTCAGAACTTGCCCCCATCACTGCACTAGTTCAGAACTTGCCCCCATCACTGCACTAGTTCAGAACTTGCCCCCATCACTACACTAGTTCAGAACTTGCCCCCATCACTGCACTAGTTCAGAACTTGCCCCCATCACTGCACTAGTTCAGAACTTGCCCCATCACTGCACTAGTTCAGAACTTGCCCCCATCACTACACTAGTTCAGAACTTGCCCCCATCACTGCACTAGTTCAGAACTTGCCCCCATCACTGCACTAGTTCAGAACTTGCCCCCATCACTGCACTAGTTCAGAACTTGCCCCCATCACTGCACTAGTTCAGAACTTGCCCCCATCACTACACTAGTTCAGAACTTGCCCCCATCACTACACTAGTTCAGAACTTGCCCCCATCACTACACTAGTTCAGAACTTGCCCCCATCACTGCACTAGTTTGTTGCCTTGACAGACTCACTGCCACAGCAAAATCTCCGCCGAGGAAACACTGATCTGTGCCGTTTTTTGGCTTCTGACAGAATTCCACTTCCTCTAGTGACGGACTTTAGCTTCAAACGTGCCCGAGTTCAACTTTAAGGCTCTAAAACCTGTAACACAAATTTCGAAGGCAGAGGTGAAAATGTCAATGGATCTCAGAGACCGGCTAAAGTTTTGCTGTCACAGTAGAGCTAACAACGACTAGCATGCTAACGGCACACATCCCGATTCTCTGACGCTGCCCTACAAAGGCAAAAGACTAACTCACCAGAAGGGCTCCCAAAATTTGACAACTAATTGCTATAATGAAGAAATATTTGTATGCGAAAAATATTGAGCTAAAAATTGGCCTTTGACCCTTAAGACAAAAGGCAGTAGCTGACACAGTTACCGCCTTTTGCCTTTGCACGATTTATTTTTGCCTCACGATACAAAGGCAGAGCACGGTAACTGACAAATAAGGGTCAGAGGTTAATTTTGAGCTCAGTATTTTTCACCATGAAGGTCTCAAATACGCCCCAAATGAATGAACACGATGTTACAATGGTTTTTCCTTTGTTTGGGCAGTATACAAAGCACCACACACAAAAACTACAAGTCTATGCCGTTATTTTAAAAATGGGGGGTTGGGTTTTTTGTGTGTTATTTTTTGTTTTCAGAAGAATAAAAAATGACAAAAAAGCTGAGTCATAGTCCCAGTTGCTAACTACAATCTGCTAAAAACAAGTTGTAGTTAGCAAAGAACTAAGAAGAACGGACTGCAAATGTTAAGTGTGTTCTGTTTTTGATTCTGTAATGTTGTTTCCTCATCACAAACATTAATTATTAGTATTATGATTATCACACTTATTATTTATCAGTTTCAAGAGAAGCAAGATGATTACCGTATTTTCCGGACTATAAATCGCACCAGCCAAAAAATGCATAATAAAGAAGAATAAATAAATATATATATATATATATATACACACACACACACACACACACACACACACACACACACACACACACACACACACACACACACACACACACACACACACACACACACACACACACACACACACACACACACACACACACACACACACACACACACACACATACATACACACACACACACACACACACACATACTGAACCATGTCTACACCAGGACTAAACCAGGTTTAAACCAGGACTGAACCAGGACTAATTTTATCATTTAAAGCGTCGTTGCTCCAGTACCAAGATGGCGGCTTGGTTGACACATTCGTTCCAGTAGACGGCGGTAGTCAATGCGACATCTACCATTCTATATATATAAGTTTTTTATTTTTTATTTCTTTTTATTTCTTTTTTTATTAAATGATGTCTCTTTTTATCATTATTATTTGTATTTATATTTTTTATGTATTTCTTTTTTGTTGACCTTCAAAAGCGCAACTCGCCGAACTCTCGCGTGATTTCCGCCGCGAGCGCACGACCCGTTCTCCGAGAGAGCGCGTCCGGAAAAGGCCGAAGTTTCCCGAGCGCCGTCCACGCCGCCTGTGTTGCTCCTTCGCCCCCCTCCCGTCACTTTTCAACATGGCTGCTGTGTCTACTCTCTCAAGTCTCGCTCAGATTGGAGTCTGACTGGCGGCGCTGCCTTTTTCCCGTGCCTCTTAAACTCTTTAACCGTTCATGATTGTGGCTCGGATGCGATCACGTTTTCGGCGCGTCTCCCGTGCGCCCCGGCTCGCATCCGCTGGAATAACCTTCACCAAACCCAGCACACACTCCCACTCTCGGGCCTTTTTCACCCCCAAAAACAACTCAGTCATCCACAGCCTGCGATGCGATGCTCTGAGCTTGTGCTTTAGACTCCCCCCTTTGTGTGAACAATGTGTGAAAACTGCGCCGAGTTGGTGGAGGTTCTCAATGAAAGTAAGTAAACACAATTCTACACGTTTGCTCAACTGGAACTGCTTCAATGTTAGCTTTTTTTGTACGGGGGGTGGGGGGGCTCGGCTAAACACAAACTTTACGTGTTGAAATCTCTTCTGGCTTTAAACTGCACATGCATTCGAGCTGTTTGACACGTCTAATCATTCGTGACAGTGCATAGTTTGTGGAGGATGTTGCATGTTGCACAGCCGAATGCCATTTTGAGTCCAGGGCCCTGTCAAGTCAAAAAGATGCAAACTACTACAAGCTAACTCCTCCCCGAAAAATGGCACAAATCGAGCCAAAACGCTCGCTTTGACGCGTGACATCCATGCAACTCGCAGAAACGCGTAAACGCAATAAACGAGGCTGTATTTGTGGCGATTTGGGCAGGATTTGGGATTTGTTTTGGTGAAGAAGCTAAGTGGCTAGCTGCGCTAAGCTAACCCACTTTGTTTGACGTGTTTGTCAGGTCTGGACGTCCACTCCGCAGAGACCTATTGTTTTGGGGCCTCTCTGTCAACGAACGGTCTCCCAAACGCCACCAAAACCGCAAAATCGCGATTATAACCGAGTTTTAATAGACGATCTGACGTTTTTGAGGCAGAATGATGCATTAAATGAAGGAATATTATGACAATTTGAGCAAACTAGCCCCAAGTTGGACCACGCTACACAAATAAACCGCAGACTGCTGCAAGTGACATAACTTGTTTTGTTCAAGTTTTGATTGCTCGAAGAAATGCATTATTTTTCCAAGCATCTGCACAAGTGATTTTCATTTTTGCAGACCAGACGTCCCTATTTCCCTGGGACAGTCCCAGTGCTGAGCTCTGTGGCCCCTGTTTCAGCAGATTTATTTCAAAACCAGTGATTTGTATCCCAGTTTTATGCAAGAAATGTCAAAATTTGACCAATTTTGACCCCTGCCAACAGTAAAAACAGGCATAAACTGACATTCATTTAAGTGAAATGCAGAAAAGGATGCTTAAAAATGACCAAAACACAAAGAAAATGTGATTATACTGGCTGAGATGTTCATCATGAATGGTTTCTGCAGAACTCATTTCACTATTTTATTATTACCAACCACCAAAAAAAGAAAATGCGATTATAGTGGCTCAGGTTAGTCATGAATGGGCTGAATTCAGAAGAGTTTTCCTTAACTACGCACTTGTTTCAATTTTATCACCATAAAACGGGATGTCCCAGTCTTTCACTTTTCAGTTCTGTTGACATTTCTTATTTGTTGATGTTTTGATTGCTCAAAGAAATGCATAATTTTTCTAAGCATTGTGATTTTAATTTTAGCCTAGGATGACCAGACATCCCTGTTTACCCGGGACAGTCCCGGTGTTGAGCTCTGTGGCCCCTGTCCCAGCAGATTTATACAAAACCGCTGATTTGTCTCAGTTTTATACAAGAAATGTCCCAATTTGACCAATTTGAATCCTGCCAATGGTGAAGAGAGGCATAAACTGTCATTTATTTAAGCAAAATGCAGAAAAAGATACTTAAAAATGTCCAAAACACAAAGAAAATGTGACTATACTGACTCATGTTAGTCGTGAATGGACTGAGTGCAGAACAATTTTCCTTAATTACGCACTCGTCTCAGTATTTTATTATTGCCAACCACAAAAAAAAACTGTGATGTCCCAGTTTTTTATTTAGAAATTCTGGTCACTCTCTGCAAGTGACATTTCTTGTTTTGTTGACGTTTCAGTTGCTCAAAGAAATGCATCGTTTTTCCAGCATTTGCAAGTTTTATACAAGAAATGTCCCACGTGTCCCTATTTTTGACCAGTCTGATCCCTGCCAAGAGTAAAAACAGGCATAAATTGTCATTTATTTAAATACAAAAAACAAATAAATGGAAAAGGATACTTAAAAATGAACAAAACACAAAGAAAATGTGATTATAGTGGCTCAGGTTAGTCATGAATGGGTCGAGTTCAGAACAATTTTCCTGAATTACACACTTGTTTCACTATTTTATTATCACCAATAACTAAAAACGTGAATGCCCCAGTTTTTTATTCTGAAATTCTATTGACTTTTATTATTTTGTTGAAGGTTTTTATTGCTCAAAGAAATGCATCGTTTTTCCAAGCATTTGCACAAGTGATTTTAGTTGTTGGATACACACGTTTAAGCCGCACATTTTGGACATTTTATTCTCTTTTTTTTTACTCTGTTGTTCTAACTAAAGCTGCACTGTGTAACATTTTTGATGACGGGCACCTGCTCGTATCCACAGAGATGCCGCTGCTTTGGTTGGAACGTTCCACAGATCCTTTTAGGCTTTGTTAAATGACACGTGTTCGTTTATATATTTTTTTTAAACTGCGTTCTCGTGAAGAGCGGGGTCGCCTCCTCGCAGATCTGACCTGTAACTTCACAAGCGTCGACGTTATTAAGTGTACGACCCTGTACCAGAAAAACTACTCTGCATTTTGAACGTTATGCCTGCGTTTTCATTTCACATTCATTTAAGATGCCAGTGAATTGACTTCATCACGTCTCCTCAGCGTGGAGGTTGTGGGTTAGATTCTTCCTACGTCTTATCTGTTCTCTCCAGATTTTCACTTGTTTGCGGTCACAGTTCTTCTCGTTAACGACTTTCGTCACTTTGTACGTTGATTATTTAAAGCTCCTATTTTGCAAAACCGACTCCTGTGAGGTTTAAGTCGTCCTCTAAAGTTTTTACCTCGTCAAAAACAGACCTGGAGTTGTGTTTTGTTTCATTCACACGCGTTTGAGTAACTCCTTATTATCAGTCTGTCTGCATCTCCAAAGCTCAAACCGCTCTGTTCCACCTCGTGATGTCATGAAGTGGCAGTTTAACAGCTCCTTTTACCTTTAGTTCAGTGGTAACAGTAGTTTATTCGGTCATTTTGCAGCACAACAAAACAAAACATGAACTACAGCTCCATGAATCATGACCGAAAGGGTTTAGGCTGAAGCAAAAGTACTTCTAACACCAAACTAGCGGTGTAGCAATAACATATCGTATCGTCAAAGGTCTCACAATAATATCGTGAAGCATCACAATATATCGAATCCCAAGTGTCTTAGTTCTGAAGCAGAAATAGGTAAAAAACCAGAGGGAACTACCGGTACATAGACCATGATCCTTTGCTCCGTTTCAGTGCAGACGACATGAAGAAATAACTGTTCTAAGCACTTTTACATCTTCATTCTTTGGATTAAGTCTGTGAAGCATTTTTAGAGGAAAAAGTCGCAGATTCACCACAAAATATTGTCATAAATCTGGTCCAGTGAGATGTTTATGGTGAAAATATCGTACAGAGAGATTTGGATTTCGTTCCGTCCCTAATGACAATAAATGTACCAAATGACTGGACAAAGCGTTTTATAACGTCAACTTGTTATTCTGTAGAATATCGTAATATCGTGAACTTTCCCACGATATCGCAATAAATATCGTACCGTGAGACCTGGATATCGTTACACAAATCTGTGAATCTGCTCCTTTTTCCTCTAAAAATGCTTTATGAATTATTATGAATTATTTTATTTTATATATATAGTATTTATATTTCAATTCTCTTTGTAAATTTTGTACATGTACTTATTCACTTTATATTATTATTTTTTTTATTATTATTTCTATTTTTATTATTGTTTATCTTGATTGCATCACACTTTTCCCCCTTTTTTGCACTAAACTGTCCTGGAGCTACTGTGACTGTTGAATTTCTCCACTGTGAGATCAATAAAGTCCTGTCTTATCTTATCTTATCTTATGAAGATGTAAAAGTGCTTAGAACAGTTGTTTCTTCATGTATCTGCACTGAAACGGAGCAAAGGATCATGGTCTATGTAGTTCCCTCTGTTTTTTAGCTATTTCTGCATCAGAACTGTTCATTTAAGCAAAGGGACTTGGGATTCGATATATTGTGACGCTCCACGATGTTATTGTGAGACCTTTGACGATACGATATCACCAGATTTACGTTATTGTTACATCCCTAGAAAATGGCGTAATACGAGCGCATTAATAAAAAAACAAAACAAAAAACAGCTGAAAAGTCTATTTTGCACAATAGTCCCGCTTTAAGCTCGGTCCGCTCTTTTTGAACAAACCGTGAACAAAAGTGAAGCGGTTTGAGCTGAAATGTTTGTGTGAGTTTTTTGTGTTGGAGAAATCGGAGCCTTTTGTAACTTTGCTGTAACTCGAGCCCAAAGCCTCGGCGCGGTCGGCCTGAGCTCAGGGTTTAATGCGGCTTCATGGAAACGGATTCAACAAAACAAAAGTTACGGCGCATTTTCTTTCAGCGGTTTAGGGCTGCGGGCGTAACGGCAAATCCAGCGTTTCCCATTTACGGAGACGTTATTGTTCTGTGGCTGTAATGTTCCACGGTACGGCGTTAACACCTCTCCGTCGTCACGGAGACCAAACCAGACCAAGTTACAGGTCGGATCTGTGGGGAGGCGACCCCGCTCACAGTCAGAATGTTGTTTTTTAACCACCTGTGACTGAATAAATGTAAAGTAGAGCTGTTTAATGTCGCACTGCGGAACATTCCAGGCAGAGCAATGACGTATCCATGGAAACAAGCAGATGAGAGACCCAGGAAAGTTACACGTTACAAGTTGCGCCTTTAATACAGCGGATCTTTTTGCTCATTGTTTTGTCATAAACGTTTATAAAAGAGACACAAGTCAAAAGGTGCACTGTGTAACTTTTCTGATCGCCATGGTGATTAAGGCTGCGCAATTGATCGAGTTTTGAGCGTGATTTCGATTTGTGTGTCAAACGATCTCCAAAGTCATATAATCGAGTTGAAATGATAAAGTTTATTTGGGATATTTTTTATTTAACCCTAAAGTATTTTTATTTTATTTTTTAAATTTAGAGATTGTTGAACGAGTGTAACGATATCAAAGTGTCACGATACGATATCGTCATGGTCTGAACCTCACGGTACGATATTTATTGCGATATCGTGGGAAAACTCACGATATTCTACAGAATAACAAGACTGACTCTAAAATGCTTTGACCAGTCATTTGGTCCATTTATTGTCTTTAGGGATGGAACAAAATCCAAATCTCTCTGTACGATATTTTCACCATAAACATCTCACACTAGGATTGGGCGGTATCCAAATGTTGATACCGTTAAACCGTCTCAGTGTTTTCCCGGGGTTCACGGTTTTACTGTGACTAATTCAGAATTATTCTGTATCTGCTCCTAAACCCTTCAGAAACAGAGTCGCAGCTTTAGATTTGAAGATGAGGCACAAGTTCTGATCAAACCAAACTGCAGCGCGTTCGATTGCATCAGCATCAGCGCACGAGCTGTTTTTATCAGCGCTTATACTGTATGCAAATGAGCTGTATGCAAATGAGCCATGAGGTTTGAAGTTTGGTTTGTGTAAAACGTAAACAAATGTGCCAAAGCTGCATTAAACACATTATTCCTCAGAGTCTAGAATGAGGAGGAAATGTAGAGCGGTGCAGAGGACCAATCACAGCCCTTATGTCTGCGGCGTTTTGAGGCGTCGTTAGAAAGTTTGGGAGGTGCAGGTCGGACACTGTCGGCCACACAAACACGTTTGGATCAGAACCATAAATTGTTCTTTACCGTCTCCTCCGTGAAAGTCTGACTTCGCCCTCAGGAACTTTCTCCTCTTCAGCCTCGTCCCCTCTCGACTCTCGGCTTCAGTAAAACGTCTCCATCACAAACTTTTGGGCTCAGCGTCGCACACGAAGCGTCAGTCAGGTTTTTTTCTTCTTCCTGCTGCGTGTGGATGGAAATCTCCGAGCGGAACCACGTTTGAAGAGGAGAGAGAGCGGAGGGAGGAAGTCCTGCTGTGGTTTGTTTATTGAATTTGTTTTATTTTTATTTCTCAAAACTGCCACAAAAAAATTACACAGTGCTCCTTTAAATATGCAAGTGACATTTATATTCTACCATTAAATAAAAGATTAAATTGTTCAAATGTCCTGTTTTTTTTGTTTCCGTTTTTACCGCGCTAAAATACCTCGTTAAAAAAGCACAGAACTGATCTGTAAGTCGACCCGGTGGCGTGATCAGCTTGTCTCTATGGAGATGGATATATTTAATGTCATACTGCGGAACATTTCAAACACAGCAGGAGATGACCAACCAGTCCCCTCAGAAACGGTTAAAGTGGAGACCAAATTTATGTTTATCTATTTTATTTTAAAATCTAAATCCGACGTGTTGTATCGTATAAAAACTTTCCTCCTGATGTGGTGGTGATTTGGCAGTGTCACATTCAGCTCTAATTATAATGTTTAAAAACGAACAGAGCAAAGGATCATGGTCTGTGTAGTTTCTGCTTTTCAGCTGCTGCTTTGATTGAAAACATTTGATCTGTCCAGGACTGACGTACCTCTAACCACTGTACAACACGTCACCTTTAAAGGAACTGCGGCATGTTTGACACTAGGGCTGCAGCTGTCGATTATTACAGTAATCGAGGATTCTGTTTGAATAATCGAGTCATTGATGGATACACGTGTTTTGGACATGAAAAACGTAATTATCGCTAGGCTAAGGCTGACTTACCTCGCGCTTTCTTTTCCACTTGGTGTAATGTACGGGGCTGTTTCTGTTTAGATGTTGCAGCACAGACGTTGTGCTGTTGTGATACTCCAGCTCAGTGTGACGGTCTTTGCATTGCACCGTGTTGTCTCCCTTTTTTTATTTAAAATGGTCCCATACTTTCGATGGCCTCTGTCTTTCTTCTGCCCTTCCTCTGTTTCTCTTGAACTGTTTGTGTTTTCGTTGCTTGAACCGTTTTCCCACATTGTTGTGTTGATGCTGCCGCTGGTCAAACAAATGCGCTGTTTTCTGCACAGTGAAGTGCAGTGGTCGTGCAGAAACTTTACCTTTACCGCAGAAGGTTCCGGCCATCGCCGAGCGTATGAAAATAAAACGAAGCATCGAGGTAAAAAAAAAAAAATCAATGCATTTTTCTAATCGATTTACTCGATGAATCGTTTCAGCCCTATTTGAAAAGTCCATTTCTAGAGGTGGTGGAATTCTGTCAGAAGCCAAAAAACGGCGGAGATCTCACTGTGGCAGTGAGTCTGTCAAGGCAACAAACTAGTGTAGTGATGGGGGCAAGTTCTGAACTAGTGTAATGATGGGGGCAAGTTCTGAACTAGTGTTAGTGATGGGGGCAAGTTCTGAACTAGTGCAGTGATGGGGCAAGTTCTGAACTAGTGTAGTGATGGGGGCAAGTTCTGAACTAGTGTAGTGATGGCTCACGTCACATTTTAGGGCTGAGGATTGATTCAAATTCTAAGAATCGATTCCGATTCTTAAGATTCAGAATCACTTATGGCTCCTCCTCCTTGCCCGGCTCCTCCTCCTCACCCGGGCTCCTCCTCCTCGCCCGGGCTCCTTCCCCACCTGCGTAGCTGTGGCCATACTGAACTGGCCCACGGGCCTGGACATCTATAGCCTGTCCGTCCATGGGAGTGGATCTCTCCTTCACTGTAGTTCTCCCCGAGGTTTCTTCTTTTTCCCAGGACCCTGGGTTTTTGGAGTTTTTCCTTGCTGAGAAGGAGGGTCTAAGGACAGGGGATGACTGGACCATGTTTCATTTGCTGCTTTACATGAATGTTGTTTATTCCTGTTTTGATATGTCTGTGTGTATGTTTTACTCATCCATATCTTTGAACGCCCTTAGAGGCAACTGTTGTTGTGATTTTGGGCGCTACAAAAATAAATTGAAACTTATCACAAATCGATTTGATCCGATCTGGATTCGGGTTTGTGTTATTAGAACTATTTCTGAGCTGTTCCCTGAGCTGTTCCAGTGGTTCCTGAGGTTGGTTGTGTTTCCGCTGTTCTTCACCTCCATTTGGCCTCAAAACGCTTTTCTTCTGTCAGGAGCATCTTTGTCTTTATCGTTTCTGAACCCGAAACGGAGCCAGTCGGAGCTTTGAGAGTTTCTGGCGTCTTCAAATCCGGGACTTGGCTCACGTTTCCACTCGTGTCCGACGCCGTGTTCATTTCTTTATATAGTAGGACCGAATTCACCGTGAATTCAATGATACGACGAGTGGGATTAAAGTTCACCGGGGGAAAATGTATTAAAAATTAAATCAATCTTTGGACGTACGAATCGATCTTAAGGAATTAAAATGCAAATCGATTCAGTTGTTGAGTTCTGACAAAGCCGCACACTTCCTCCCAAACATGTGCCTATTCTTTTATGTCATTCTGAGGTCTGCACATTATCATCTGGGGCGGCTCGACGAGTTGATGTCGCTGTGGTTTAGTTTTTGTAACGGTAAATCTCTGTTTTTGTGCAGTTTCCGACGCGGACAGCAGTGAAGGAGGGTTCCAGCTGAAGAAGGAACACGCTTTACGAGTCCTGGGCTACATCAGCTCCTGGACTCAAAGGTGCATTTAAGCATGAAGCATTTTATATTTAAGTTTCTTTAATAACTGTTGAAACATGATGTGTAGTGCTTAATAGGGCTGTCATAGTGTCAAAAATCAGATATGAATGAATTATGAAACTAGAAACTCATTTGGGCAAATAATGGACAGAAATGAACCTTTCCTGAAAGACTTTAGAACAATCTGGAGCTGTGTAAGAGCACAGAGAATAATATACACCACGGACCTGGTTTAGACTTGATTTAGTCCTCCTTTAGACCCTGGTTTAGACCTCCTTTAGGCCTTCTTTAGTCCTCCTTTAGTCCTCCTTTAGTCCTCCTTTAGTCCTCCTTTAGACCTCCTTTAGTCCTGCTTTAGTCCTGCTTTAGTCCTGCTTTAGTCCTGCTTTAGTCCTGCTTTAGTCCTGCTTTAGACCTCCTTTAGTCCTGCTTTAGTCCTGCTTTAGTCCCGCTTTAGACCTCCTTTAGTCCCGCTTTAGACCTCCTTTAGTCCCGCTTTAGTCCTGCTTTAGTCCTGCTTTAGTCCTCCTTTAGACCTCCTTTAGACCTCCTTTAGTCCTCCTTTAGTACTGCTTTAGTCCTGCTTTAGACCTTCTTTAGACCTCCTTTAGACCTCCTTTAGACCTCTTTTAGTCCTGCTTTAGTCCTGCTTTAGACCTCCTTTAGACCTCCTTTAGACCTCCTTTAGACCTCCTTTAGACCTCCTTTAGTCCTCCTTTAGTCCTCCTTTAGTCCTCTTTTAGTCCCGCTTTAGTCCTCTTTTAGACCTCCTTTAGGCCTTCTTTAGGCCTTCTTTAGTCCTCCTTTAGTCCTCCTTTAGTCCTCCTTTAGTCCTCCTTTAGTCCTCCTTTAGTCCTCCTTTAGACCTCCTTTAGACCTCCTTTAGTCCTCCTTTAGTCCTCCTTTAGTCCTCCTTTAGTCCTCCTTTAGACCTCCTTTAGACCTCCTTTAGACCTCCTTTAGACCTCCTTTAGACCTCCTTTAGACCTCCTTTAGCCCTGCTTTAGTCCTGCTTTAGTCCTCCTTTAGCCCTGCGTTAGCCCTGCTTTAGTCCTGCTTTAGTCCCACGTTAGTCCTGCTTTAGTCCTCTTTTAGACCTCCTTTAGTCCTCCTTTAGACCTCCTTTAGTCCTCCTTTAGTCCTGCTTTAGTCCTGCTTTAGACCTCCTTTAGACCTCCTTTAGACCTCCTTTAGACCTCCTTTAGACCTCCTTTAGTCCTCCTTTAGTCCTCTTTTAGTCCCGCTTTAGTCCTCTTTTAGACCTCCTTTAGGCCTCCTTTAGTCCTCCTTTAGTCCTCCTTTAGTCCTCCTTTAGTCCTGCTTTAGTCCTGCTTTAGACCTCCTTTAGACCTCCTTTAGACCTCCTTTAGACCTCCTTTAGACCTCCTTTAGACCTCCTTTAGTCCTCCTTTAGACCTCCTTTAGCCCTGCTTTAGTCCTGCTTTAGTCCTCCTTTAGCCCTGCGTTAGCCCTGCTTTAGTCCTGCTTTAGTCCCACGTTAGTCCTGCTTTAGTCCTCTTTTAGTCCTCCTTTAGACCTCCTTTAGTCCTCCTTTAGACCTCCTTTAGTCCTCCTTTAGTCCTGCTTTAGTCCTGCTTTAGACCTCCTTTAGACCTCCTTTAGACCTCCTTTAGACCTCCTTTAGACCTCCTTTAGACCTCCTTTAGTCCTCCTTTAGCCCTCCTTTAGACCTCCTTTAGTCCTCCTTTAGTCCTCCTTTAGTCCTGCTTTAGTCCTGCTTTAGTCCTGCTTTAGTCCTGCTTTAGTCCTGCTTTAGTCCTGCTTTAGACCTCCTTTAGTCCTGCTTTAGTCCTGCTTTAGTCCCGCTTTAGACCTCCTTTAGTCCCGCTTTAGACCTCCTTTAGTCCCGCTTTAGTCCTGCTTTAGTCCTGCTTTAGTCCTCCTTTAGACCTCCTTTAGACCTCCTTTAGTCCTCCTTTAGTACTGCTTTAGTCCTGCTTTAGACCTCCTTTAGACCTCCTTTAGACCTCTTTTAGTCCTGCTTTAGTCCTGCTTTAGACCTCCTTTAGACCTCCTTTAGACCTCCTTTAGACCTCCTTTAGACCTCCTTTAGTCCTCCTTTAGTCCTCCTTTAGTCCTCTTTTAGTCCCGCTTTAGTCCTCTTTTAGACCTCCTTTAGGCCTTCTTTAGGCCTTCTTTAGTCCTCCTTTAGTCCTCCTTTAGTCCTCCTTTAGTCCTCCTTTAGTCCTCCTTTAGACCTCCTTTAGTCCTCCTTTAGTCCTCCTTTAGTCCTCCTTTAGTCCTCCTTTAGACCTCCTTTAGACCTCCTTTAGACCTCCTTTAGACCTCCTTTAGACCTCCTTTAGCCCTGCTTTAGTCCTGCTTTAGTCCTCCTTTAGCCCTGCGTTAGCCCTGCTTTAGTCCTGCTTTAGTCCTGCTTTAGTCCCACGTTAGTCCTGCTTTAGTCCTCTTTTAGTCCTCCTTTAGACCTCCTTTAGTCCTCCTTTAGACCTCCTTTAGTCCTCCTTTAGTCCTGCTTTAGTCCTGCTTTAGACCTCCTTTAGACCTCCTTTAGTCCTCCTTTAGTCCTCCTTTAGTCCTCCTTTAGTCCTCTTTTAGTCCCGCTTTAGTCCTCTTTTAGTCCTCCTTTAGTCCTGCTTTAGTCCTGCTTTAGACCTCCTTTAGTCCTCCTTTAGACCTCCTTTAGACCTCCTTTAGACCTCCTTTAGACCTCCTTTAGCCCTGCGTTAGCCCTGCTTTAGTCCTACTTTAGTCCCCCCACGTTAGTCCCGCTTTAGTCCCGCTTTAGTCCTCTTTTAGTCCTCCTTTAGACCTCCTTTAGTCCTCCTTTAGACCTCCTTTAGTCCTCCTTTAGTCCTGCTTTAGACCTCCTTTAGACCTCCTTTAGGCCTTCTTTAGTCCTCCTTTAGTCCTCCTTTAGACCTCCTTTAGTCCTCCTTTAGTCCTCCTTTAGTCCTGCTTTAGTCCTGCTTTAGACCTCCTTTAGACCTTCTTTAGTCCTGCTTTAGTCCTGTTTTAGTCCTGTTTTAGTCCTCCTTTAGTCCTCCTTTAGTCCTCCTTTAGTCCTGCTTTAGTCCTGCTTTAGTCCTGCTTTAGTCCTGCTTTAGTCCTGCTTTAGTCCCGCTTTAGTCCCGCTTTAGTCCTCCTTTAGTCCTGCTTTAGTCCTGCTTTAGTCCTCTTTTAGTCCTCCTTTAGACCTCCTTTAGTCCTCCTTTAGACCTCCTTTAGTCCTCCTTTAGTCCTGCTTTAGTCCTGCTTTAGTCCTGCTTTAGTCCTCCTTTAGACCTCCTTTAGTCCCCCCACGTTAGTCCCGCTTTAGTCCTCTTTTAGTCCTCCTTTAGTCCTCCTTTAGACCTCCTTTAGACCTCCTTTAGTCCTCCTTTAGTCCTGCTTTAGTCCTGCTTTAGTCCTGCTTTAGGCCTTCTTTAGTCCTCCTTTAGACCTCCTTTAGTCCTCCTTTAGTCCTCCTTTAGTCCTCCTTTAGTCCTGCTTTAGTCCTCCTTTAGTCCTCCTTTAGTCCTCCTTTAGTCCTGCTTTAGTCCTGCTTTAGTCCTGCTTTAGTCCTGCTTTAGTCCTGCTTTAGTCCTCCTTTAGTCCTCCTTTAGTCCTCCTTTAGTCCTGCTTTAGTCCTCCTTTAGTCCTCCTTTAGTCCTGCTTTAGTCCTGCTTTAGTCCTGCTTTAGTCCTGCTTTAGTCCTGCTTTAGTCCTGCTTTAGTCCTGCTTTATTTAATGTGGAAAATCGCTGTAAATTGTCTAAATCAGTTTGTTTCCCGTCTCGTCCTTGGTTTCTGAATCGAGTTGGACATTTCAACAGCACCCGTCCAGGTAATTCCCGTTTTTAATCCGGTTTCTCCTTCTCTTTAGACAATGTTTGTGCTGTTTCAAAGAGTACAAGCACCTGGAGGTGTTCAACCAGCTGGTGTACGCGCTCATAAACCTGGTGATCGCGCAGATCAGCAGCCTCCGGGACCGGCTCTGCTCCTTCGGCGCTCCCCCTGCTCCCAAGGCCCCGGGCTGGACGTCGGGCGGGTCCGGGTCGCCGCCCAGGCCCTCGTCTCCGGGCGAGGACGAGCATGTGAACGTGGAGCGGGACTCGGCCGAAGAGGATGAGCCGAGCGCGCCGGAAAAAGGTGCCGGACGCGGGAAAGTGACGGTTTTATATGTGAAGGAACGAAGTCGCACAAACAAAACAAAAACGGACTCCTGGGAGCGTTAAGTCGGGTTTAAAAAATGATTCTGTCATTTTATAATACTCTGGTTTAGTCCTGGTTTAGTCCTGGTTTAGTCCTGGTTTAGTCCTGGTTTAGTCCTGGTCTAGTCCTGGTTTAGTCCTGGTTTAGCCCTGGTTTAGTCCTGGTTTAGCCCTGGTTTAGGCCTTGTTCAGTCCTGGTTTAGTCCTGGTTTATTCCCAGTTTAGTCCTGGTTGAGTTCTGGTTTAGTTCAGTTTCAGTCTCTGGTTTAGTCCTGGTTTAGTCCTGGTTTAGTCCCAGTTTAGTCCTGGTTTACTTCAGGTTCAGTCTCTGGTTCAATCTCTGGTTCAGTCTCTGGTTCAGTCCTGGTTTAGACCTGGTTTAGACCTGGATTAGCCCTGGTTTAGCCCTGGTTTAGTCCTGGTTTAGTCCTGGTTTAGTCCTGGTTTAGCCCTGGTTTAGCCCTGGTTTAGCCCTGGTTTAGCCCTGGTTTAGTCCTGGTTTAGTCCTGGTTTAGCGCTGGTTCGGTCCTGTTTTAGTCCTGATTCAGTCCTGGTTTAGTCCTGGTTTAGTCCTGGTTTAGTCCTGCTTCAGCCCTGGCTTAGTCCTGGCTTAGTCCTGGCTTAGTCCTGGCTTAGTCCTGGCTTAGTCCTGGCTTAGTCCTGGCTTAGTCCTGGCTTAGTCCTGGTTCAGTCCTGGTTCAGTCCTGGTTTAGTCCTGGTTTAGTCCTGCTTCAGTCCTGGCTTAGTCCTGGCTTAGTCCTGGCTTAGTCCTGGCTTAGTCCTGGCTTAGTCCTGGCTTAGTCCTGGCTTAGTCCTGGCTTCGTCCTGGCTTAGTCCTGGTTCAGTCCTGGTTCAGTCCTGGTTTAGTCCTGGTTTAGTCCTGCTTCAGCCCTGGCTTAGTCCTGGCTTAGTCCTGGCTTAGTCCTGGCTTCGTCCTGGCTTAGTCCTGGTTCAGTCCTGGTTTAGTCCTGCTTTAGTCCTGCTTTTCTAATCTTTTCCCGTGTCGCTGTCCAGGTGCTGAAAAGCCCCAGCCTCTGCAGGGGCAGGAGGCGCCGTGTGAAGCCCAGAGGGAGGTGCTGGACCCTGGGGAGAGCACGTCGAAGGCCGGGGCGGAGGCTGGAGGTCTGGACGGAGACGCGGTGGAGCTGTTTAGTTCCTGGAGCACGGAGGAGCGCGAGAAACTGCTGCTCTGCGCCGCCAAAATCTTTCAAATCCAGTTTCCTCTTTACACGGCCTATAAACACAACACACACCCCACGATAGAGGTGAGCGCGGCGGGTTTTGTTTCCGTTATGTTTCGGTTTTTATTTGCGTTTCTGTTCGGTCCGGGATCATTTTAGTCCAAAAAACAGACAAAAAACAGGAAGACACAAGATTCAGTCGTTCAGACGGGAAATATCAGAGGAACTGAGGACACGAGTCACATTAGAACATGAAAACTTCCACAGATTAGAGACAAGAGACGCTTTATGTCTCTCTCTAAGTCTCTCTCTGTCTCTCTCTGTCTCTCTCTGTTTCTCTCTGTCTCTCTCTGTCTCTCTCTGTTTCTCTCTGTCTCTCTCTGTCTCTCTCTCTGTCTCTCTCTGTTTCTCTCTCTGTCTCTCTCTGTTTGTCTCTGTTTCTCTCTCTGTCTCTCTCTGTTTTTCTCTCTCTCTCTCTGTTTGTCTCTCTGTCTCTCTCTGTCTCTCTCTCTTTCTCTCTCTGTGTGTCTCTCTCTGTGTTTCTCTCTATGTCGCTATCTATGCCTCTCGCTGTCTCTCTCTCTATGCCTCTCTTTGTGTCTCTCTCTGTCTCTCTCTCTGTGCCTCTCTCTGTATCTCTCTCGGTGTCTCTCTCTGTCTCTCTCTGTCTCTCTCTGTCTCTATTTCTCATTTCTCTGTCTCTTTTTTCACTATCTCTCTGTTTCTCTTTTTCTGTCTCTCTCTCTCTCTGTGTCTTTCTCTCTTTGTTTGTCGCTCTCTATCTCCTCTTTTCTCTCTGTCTCTCTCTCTGTCTCTCTATGTCTCTCTGTCTCTCTGTGTCTCTCTATGTCTCTCTGTCTCTCTCTTGGTCTCTTTCTCGCTCTCTTTCTATCTCTCTGTCTCTATCTCTGCCTCTCAGTTTCTCTTTATCTCTCTCACGGTTTCTCTGTGTCTTTCTCTCTCCCTCCCTCTCTCTCTGTATCTCTCTCTGTGTCTCTCTTTCTCTCTCTGTGTCTCTCTCTGTGTTTCTCTCTATGTTTCTCTCTATGTCGCTATCTATGCCTCTCTATGCCTCTCTCTCTGTGTCTCTCTCTTTTTCTCTCTGTCTCTGTCTCTTTCTCTCTATTTCTCATTTCTCTGTCTCTTTTTTCACTATCTCTCTGTTTCTCTTTTTCTGTCTGTCTCTCTCTCTCTCTCTCTCTCTGTGTCTTTCTCTCTTTGTTTGTCGCTCTCTATCTCCTCTTTTCTCTCTGTCTCTCCCTCTGTTTTTCTCTGTCTTTCTCTCTTTACCCTTCTCTCTGTCTCTCTCCCTTGGTCTCTTTCTCGCTCTCTTTCTATCTCTCTGTCTCTATCTCTGCCTCTCAGCTTCTCTCTATCTCTCTCTCTTCCGGTTTCTCTGTGTCTTTCTCTCTCCCTCCCTCTCTCTCTGTCTCTCTCTCTGTGTCTTTCTCTGTCTCTCGGTCTCTCTCTTTCTCTCTCTGTCTCTCTCTGTCTCTCTCTGTCTGTTTCTCTCTCTCTATCTCTCTCTTTCTCTCTCTTTTTCTCTGTCCTCTCTCTATCTTTCTCTTCTCTCTCCCTCCTTTTCTGTCTCTCTCTCTTCTGTCTCTCTGTCTGTCTCTCTGGCTCTTTTTTTTTTCTTTCTCTCGCTCTCTCCCTTTTTCTGTATCCAAGTTTTCTCTCCTCTCTCTTCTTCTTCTCTTTCCCAGAGACATTTGCAGTGAGGTTCAAACGCACAGGTTAATGTGTTTTCTTCTCACGGCTGATTGTCTAAATGACGTCAGAAACATTAAAATATTTTCATGGATTATTTCAGACCTTTTCTGCTCATCTCTTTTCTCCATCTTATCGTAGTTTCTTCTCTTTTCTGGACTTTTATTTGGAGCGATTCCTGCATCTTTCATCTTTAATCTCTGAAACATTTTTTGTTTTCAGGACATTTCTGCTCATGAAAGTAACATCCTCGGCTCCTTCTGCGACATGAACGTAAGTTTATCTTTAACTCGCGACTGTTATCGGGCCATCTCTCTCTCTCTCTCTCTCTCTCTCCGTCTCTCTCTCCATCTCTCTCTCTGTCTCTCTCTCCATCTCTCTCTCTGTCTCTCTCTCCATCTCTCTCTCTCTGTCCATCTCTCTCTCTCTCTCTCTCTCTCCATCTCTCTCTCTCCATCTCTCTCTCTGTCTCTCTCTCCATCTCTGTCTCTCTGTCCATCTCTCTCTCTGTCTCTCTCTCTGTCTCTCTCTCCATCTCTCTCTCTCTGTCTCTCTCTCCATCTCTCTCTCTCTCTCTCTCTCTCTCTCTCTCTCCATCTCTCCATCTCTCTGTCTCTCTCTCCATCTCTTTCTCTCTGTCTTTGTTTTTCTCTGTGCATTTCTCTCTCTTTCTATCTTTGTTTCTCTCCATCTCTCTCTCTCTCTGCATCTCTCTCCATTTCTCTCTTTGTCTCCATCTCTCTCTTTCCATCTCTCTCTCTCTCTATTTGTTTCTCTCTCTCTATTTCTCTCATCTTTCTCCATCTCTCTCTTTCCATCTCTCTGTCTCTATCTCCATCTCTCTCTCTCTGTCTCTTTCTCCATCTCTCTCTGAATCTCTCTTTCCATTTTTTTCTCTGCATCTCCTCCATTTCTCTCTCTTTCTGTCCATCTCTCTCTATCCATGTCTGTCTCTCTCTCATCTCTCTCTTTCCATCTCTCTTTCTCTCTTTGTTTCTCTCTCTTTCTGTTTCACTCTCTCTGTGTTTCTCTCTCTTTCTCTCTCTCTCTCTCTCTGTTTCTCTCGCGCTTCCACTGTCTCTCTCTTTCCACCTGTCTCCGTCTCTCTCTGTTTCTCTCTCTCTCTCGCTCTGTTTTGCTCCCTCTTTCTCTCTCTGTGTTTCTTTCTCCTCTCTTTTTCTTGCCCTCTCTCTGTCTCTCTCAGTTTCTGTGTTTTTATCTCTCTCTCCTTGGTCTCTCTCTCTCTTTTTGTGTTTCTCTCTCTCTCTCTTTCGGGTTCTCTCCCTGTGTCTCTTGCTCTTCTGCTCTCTCTCGCCATCTCCCATCTCCCATCTCTCTCTCTGTTTCTCTCTTTTTGTCTCTCTCTGTCTCTCTCTCCTCCATCGTGAGAGGAGGACCGACTAACCTCTCTTCTCTCTCTCTTCTCTGTCTTCTCTCTCTCCTCTCTCCTCTCTTCCCTCTGTTCTCTCTCGTCTCTTTCAGGACGTGGAGGTGCCTCTTCACCTGCTTCGTTACGTGTGTCTGTTCTGTGGTAAACACGGCCTCTCGCTCATGAAAGACTGTTTCGAGTTCGGGACTCCGGAGACGCTGCCCTTCCCCATCGCCCACGCCTTCATCACCATCGTGTCCAACGTGAGCGAAGCACAAACGCACACACAGCTCACTATTAAAGCTCCGAAACCACACAAAACTCACTATTAAAGCTCCGAAACCACACAAAACTCACTATTAAAGCTCCGAAATCACACAAAACTCACTATTAAAGCTCCGAAATCACACAAAACTCACTATTAAAGCTCCGAAACCACACACAACTCACTATTAAAGCTCCGAAACCACACAAAACTCACTATTAAAGCTCCGATATCACACAAAACTCACTATTAAAGCTCCGAAACCACACAAAACTCACTATTAAAGCTCCAATATCACACAAAACTCACTATTAAAGCTCCGAAATCACACACAACTCACACACAACTCACTATTAAAGCTCCAGTATCACATAAAACTCACTATTAAAGCTCCGAAATCACACAAAACTTACTATTAAAGCTCCGAAACCACACAAAACTCACTATTAAAGCTTCAATATCACACACAACTCACTATTAAAGCTCCGAAACCACACAAAACTCACTATTAAAGCTCCGAAATCACACACAACTCACTATTAAAGCTCCGAAACCACACGCAACTCACACACAGCTCACTATTAAAGCTCCGAAACCACACAAAACTCACACACAGCTCACTGTTAAAGCTCCGAAACCACACAAAATTCACTATTAAAGCTCCAATATCACACAAAACTCACTATTAAAGCTCCGAAATCACACAAAACTCACTATTAAAGCTCCAATATCACACAAAACTCACTATTAAAGCTCCGAAATCACACGCAACTCACACAAAACTCACTATTAAAGCTCAAAACCACACATAACTCACACACAGCTCACTGTTAAAGCTTCAAACCACACAAAATTCACTATTAAAGCTCCAATATCACACAAAACTCACTATTAAAGCTCCGAAATCACACAAAACTCACTATTAAAGCTCCAATATCACACAAAACTCACTATTAAAGCTCCGAAATCACACGCAACTCACACAAAACTCACTATTAAAGCTCCGAAACCACACGCAACTCACACACAACTCACTATTAAAGCTCCGAAACCACACAAAACTCACTATTAAAGCTCCGAAATCACACACAACTCACTATTAAAGCTCCGAAACCACACGCAACTCACACACAACTCACTATTAAAGCTCCAAAATCACACAAAACTCACTATTAAAGCTCCAATATCACACAAAACTCACTATTAAAGCTCCGAAATCACACAAAACTCACTATTAAAGCTCCGAAACCACACAAAACTCACTATTAAAGCTCCGAAACCACACAAAACTCACTATTAAAGCTCCAATATCACACAAAACTCACTATTAAAGCTCCGAAACCACACAAAATTCACTATTAAAACTCCAATATCACACAAAACTCACTATTAAAGCTCCGAAATCACACGCAACTCACACAAAACTCACTATTAAAGCTCCGAAACCACACAAAACTCACTATTAAAGCTCCGAAACCACACAAAACTCACTATTAAAGCTCCGAAACCACACAAAACTCACTATTAAAGCTCCGAAACCACACGCAACTCACACACAGCTCACTATTAAAGCTCCGAAACCACACAAAACTCACTATTAAAGCTCCAATATCACACAAAACTCACTATTAAAGCTCCGAAATCACACAAAACTCACTATTAAAGCTCCGAAACCACACAAAACTCACTATTAAAGCTCCGAAACCACACGCAACTCACACACAGCTCACTATTAAAGCTCCGAAACCACACGCAACTCACACACAGCTCACTATTAAAGCTCCGAAACCACACAAAATTCACTATTAAAGCTCCAATATCACACAAAACTCACTATTAAAGCTCCGAAATCACACAAAACTCACTATTAAAGCTCCAATATCACACAAAACTCACTATTAAAGCTCCGAAATCACACGCAACTCACACAAAACTCACTATTAAAGCTCCGAAACCACACAAAACTCACTATTAAAGCTCCGAAACCACACGCAACTCACACACAACTCACTATTAAAGCTCCAAAATCACACACAACTCACTATTAAAGCTCAGAAATCACACACAACTCACTATTAAAGCTCAGAAATCACACACAACTCACTATTAAAGCTCAGAAATCACACAAAACTCACTATTAAAGCTCCGAAATCACACACAACTCACTATTAAAGCTCCGAAATCACACAAAACTCACTATTAAAGCTCCAATATCACACAAAACTCACTATTAAAGCTCCGAAACCACACAAAATTCACTATTAAAGCTCCAATATCACACAAAACTCACTATTAAAGCTCCGAAATCACACGCAACTCACACAAAACTCACTATTAAAGCTCCGAAACCACACGCAACTCACACACAGCTCACTATTAAAGCTCCGAAACCACACAAAATTCACTATTAAAGCTCCAATATCACACAAAACTCACTATTAAAGCTCCGAAACCACACAAAACTCACTATTAAAGCTCCAATATCACACAAAACTCACTATTAAAGCTCCGAAACCACACAAAACTCACTATTAAAGCTCCGAAACCACACAAAACTCACTATTAAAGCTCCAATATCACACAAAACTCACTATTAAAGCTCCGAAACCACACAAAATTCACTATTAAAGCTCCAATATCACACAAAACTCACTATTAAAGCTCCGAAATCACACGCAACTCACACAAAACTCACTATTAAAGCTCCGAAACCACACGCAACTCACACACAGCTCACTATTAAAGCTCCGAAACCACACAAAATTCACTATTAAAGCTCCAATATCACACAAAACTCACTATTAAAGCTCCAATATCACACAAAACTCACTATTAAAGCTCCGAAATCACACACAACTCACTATTAAAGCTCCAAAATCACACAAAACTCACTATTAAAGCTCCAATA
This sequence comes from Odontamblyopus lacepedii, assembly GCA_034769755.1. NCBI lineage: Eukaryota > Metazoa > Chordata > Actinopteri > Gobiiformes > Gobiidae > Odontamblyopus > Odontamblyopus lacepedii. The sequence continues at coordinate 3,636,132 of CM068353.1, forward strand.
TCACACAAAACTCACTATTAAAGCTCCGAAATCACACACAACTCACTATTAAAGCTCCGAAATCACACACAACTCACTATTAAAGCTCAGAAATCACACACAACTCACTATTAAAGCTCCGAAATCACACACAACTCACTATTAAAGCTCCAATATCACACACAACTCACTATTAATGCTCCGAAATCACACACAACTCACTATTAAAGCTCCGAAACCACACGCAACTCACTATTAAAGCTCCAAAATTACACACAACTCATTATCTAAGATCAGAAATCACACACAACTCACACCGAACTCACTATTAAAGCTCTGATATCAGAGCGTTTTGTTTGTTAGACTCGTGGCTGTTGTCAGATGGGTTAAAGTGGTGTTAAGCTTCTTCAGTCTGAAGCAAATTGGTGTTTTACGTGGAAGTTCAGAACTTGCCCCCATCACTACACTAGTTTGTTGCCTTGACAGACTCACTGCCACAGTGAGATCGCCGCCGAGGAAACACTGATCTGTGCCGTTTTTTGGCTTCTGACAGAATTCCACCACCTCTAGTGACGGACTTTAGCTTCAAACGTGCCGTAGTTCAGCTTTAAGAACCAGACCGAAATTTTGTCTTTTCAAAATCCAAACTGTTATAACTGTAACTGTCTTTGGTCCAACTCTGTCTTGTCTCTTTCACAGATCAGAATCTGGCTGCACATTCCGGCCGTGATGCAGCACATAATCCCCTTCAGGACCTTCGTCATCAGGTGAGGCTCAGACTGAAGTCTGTTCACACGCTTCACCCAAAACTGTAAGAACAAGAGCAGATCTGAGACATTTCAGACTCACCACAGGTTCTGCTGCCCCGCCCCCGGCAACTGTTGCTATGCTGTTTCTATGGCGATTATGAACCGTACTGAGGTGGCCCAGCTGAACATGTTTCACGATTCCTAAAACTCACACCCGGACTCACTATTAACGCTCCGATAACACAAAACTCTTTAATAGTGCTTGATGTGCATTTTGTGTATTATCAGAGCTTTAATAGTAAGTTCACTATTAAAGCTCCGAAATCACAAAACTCACACCGAACTCACCATTAAAGCTCCGATATCACACTGAACTCACCATTAAAGCTCCGATATCACACTGAACTCACCATTAAAGCGCCGATATCACACTGAACTCACCATTAAAGCTCCAATATCACACCGAACTCACCATTAAAGCTCCAATATCACACCGAACTCACCATTAAAGCTCCGATATCACACCGTTCTCACCATTAAAGCTCCGATATCACACCGAACTCACCATTAAAGCTCCGATATCACACCGAACTCACCATTAAAGCTCCGATATCACACCGAACTCACCATTAAAGCTCCGATGTCACACCGAACTCACCATTAAAGCGCCGATGTCACACCGAACTCACCATTAAAGCTCCGATGTCACACCGAACTCACCATTAAAGCTCCGATGTCACACCGAACTCACCATTAAAGCTCCGATGTCACACCGAACTCACCATTAAAGCTCCGATGTCACACCGAACTCACCATTAAAGCTCCGATATCACACTGAACTCACCATTAAAGCTCCGATATCACACTGAACTCACCATTAAAGCTCCGATATCACACCGAACTCACCATTAAAGCTCCGATGTCACACTGAACTCACCATTAAAGCTCCGATATCACACTGAACTCACCATTAAAGCTCCGATATCACATCGAACTCACCATTAAAGCTCCGATGTCACACCGAACTCACCATTAAAGCTCCGATGTCACATCGAACTCACCATTAAAGCTCCGATGTCACACCGAACTCACCATTAAAGCTCCGATATCACACCGAACTCACCATTAAAGCTCCGATGTCACACCGAACTCACCATTAAAGCTCCGATATCACACCGAACTCACCATTAAAGCTCCGATGTCACACCGAACTCACCATTAAAGCTCCGATGTCACACCGAACTCACCATTAAAGCTCTGCTATCACACCGAACTCACCATTAAAGCTCCGCTATCACACCGAACTCACCATTAAAGCTCCGATATCACACCGAACTCACCATTAAAGCTCCGATATCACACCGAACTCACCATTAAAGCTCCGATATCACACTGAACTCACCATTAAAGCTCCGATATCACACTGAACTCACCATTAAAGCTCCGATATCACACACAATTCACTATTAAAACTAGGGATGGGCATGATTAATCGATAATTGATCATTAAGAAAATAAAATTCACTCTTTTATACAAAACACACAGCAAACATGTAGAAACAACTTTTTGGATATAAAAATTGCTTAATTTAGGGCCTTAGCTACAAAAATGCAAAATATCAAGTCTGTAAGTAAATTAAAAATCTCCTTCCATCCATCTTCTCCCGCTTAATCCGGCTGGGTCGCGGGGGCAGTTTGCTGCCCAATACTCATAGCACCTGACCCCCCCTATGAACCCCTCTGCAGGTGGTGAGCCCACAGGAGGGTGGACAACATGGTCCTTGATGTTAGTTCATAGGGGTGCTGCATGTTTTGGGTTGATGGGGGAAACCGGAACACCCGGAGGAAACCCATCCAGACACGGGGAGGAACATGCAAACTCCACACAGAAAGGCCCGGGGGACCCGGGGATCGAACCCGCAACCTTCTTGCTGTGAGGCCACTCAGCCACCGTGCCAGCAGTCTCCTTATTGCCCTAAAAACAAAAAAAGTGCAATCGCTCCATTACTTTCCTGGTCCAGTCCTGGAAACAGCTCCTGTCAGGACCACGGCCAGAGCCACAGCACTTCTGCATTTCCATGGTGGAAATTACATTTGGATTTGTTCATTTTGAGTGAAATAAACCTTTAAATAAAAATAGAAAGGGATGCACAATTACGCACACTAATATGCGTAATTTTCCATTTATGTGAGAATTAACTCCACTTAGAGCGACTTTTCCCTCGTTCTAAACACACACAGTCAGAGGAGTCGACCATCTTGACTCACTTCACTCTTTGGCAAAGTTTGGCTCGATCAAAATGGACGGAGCGCATGAGTTTGGGGAAAACAAAGTTCCTATTGGACACTCGTTTTGCTCACGTCATCACACAGCGTGAGTGTGACGTAGGATAAAGCCGCAGAAATGTACAGAAACCTCTATGTCTGCACTTTCAGAGGGGAAAAGGACGTTTCTGTCTTTTACCGTTAGAAAGTTCTGCGGTTATAAAAACATATTCCTCTGAATCGTATATGATGTCGTAAGTCCTCGAGGGTTAAGTAATTTAATGGATTTCGTTACAAACTAGATTTTGGGGAATGTAATCTGTAATCTGTAGGGGAATATATTTTAAAAGTCACCTGTCCAACACTGTCCACAGAATCATCAAACGGAAATGAAACAGAATTCAAAATGATCAGTAAATCGCCCGTTTCCGTACAGTACGTTTAAGTGTTCGGTTATAAAATCCCGCCGCTCTTAAAGGGTTAAGCTGGACCTCGGCAACATCTCTGCTCGGCGACGGAGCCGATTGGTTTAGGGTCACGTGACGATGCCGAGGGTCGAGTGAGGAGACGGCTGCTGCTGCTGCTGCTGCTGCCGCCGCTGTTGCCGTGGAGACTGTTGCCGCGGTAACGGTGGCTCTACCCGGCAACCGCCTCAGCACCGACTCCGGCGTTTGCAGAGAGGAGACGGGAGTGAAGTTCAGCGGGTACGGGCGGGTTTGTTTTGCAGCATTTTTTAAGGTTTGACATCGGAACGCGCGCGCGACCGTAACGTGGCCAGTGTTGTCATGGTAATAAAAAATAAAACTTGATTTCAGTACTAAGGAAAATAATAAAAAAAACCTTTTTCTTAAGACAACACAATGTGACTTTTCTGCATTAAATGGTCATACCTTCTTTTCTTTTCCCATACCTGTGTAACCCCTCTGTGATCCATAAGCGTACGTCATTGCTCAGCCTGAAATGTTCCACAGTGTGACATTAAACAGCTTTACTTTACATTTATTCAATTACAGGTGCTCAAAAATACCTAGAAAAACAGACTTCCTCCACAGATGTGACCTGTAACCTGGTCTGGTTTGGTCTCCGTGAAGATAGAAAGGTTTAATGCCATACTGTGGAACATTACAGACAAAGGAATAACAACATAACAGCTTTTGACAGACCCTCCACTGGAAAATTTACACAAAACAACTTGATATGTATCGGATTTTTTCCTTTTTTTTTAATTATTCAAAACACAAAAACGGTCCAATCTGTATCAGACGAACTCCTTCTCCCCTGTGTTTGTGTGTTTTTGTGTTGCGTATCGTTTGTATCATTTTGTGCGTTTTTTCCCGCAGATATCTGTGTAAACTGTCGGACCTGGAGCTGAGGCAGACGGCCGCTCGTAACATGGCCGACCTCATGTGGAGCACGGTGAAGGAGCCTCTGGACGCAGCGCTCTGCTTCGACAAAGAGAGTCTGGACCTCGCCTTCAAATACTTCATGTCCCCCACACTGACCATGAGGCTCGCCGGACTCAGCCAGATCACTGTAGGTGGTGGTAGGAATAGTAGTAGTAGTAGTAGTATTAGTATTAGTTCTGTTTTGTTTTTGTGGTAGTAAAGGCAATTGTGAAGGATGAAAAGGTTGCAGCTCATTTTTATCAAAGTTTTGCAAATATATGTGTGTATTAGAGCAGTCAAAAATGTTTTTATCGCGAGATTAACGCACTTTGTGACCCAGTGGACTAGTTTTGCTGTGGCCACTGCTGTGACGTTAGAAAAACTACAGGATCCGGTTGTAAACAGGAAAGGAAACAATTTGTTTGAAACTGAGAAGTCCCAGTTGGAGGAGCTGGGCCAAGGCACATCTGTGCAACCCGATGCCCCCGCACGAGGAAAACACGAAACAAAGTCCACTTCAAAACATATGGAGAATCCATGGTAAGCACCATGGACAGCGACACAAACCCACAGAAGAGCAGGACCCACACCCGCCCCATCACTCAGTAGAGTCCCTCATGCCGCTGGACCCACCCTCTCCACCAAAACCACCGGCTCCAAAACCTGTGCGACAACACCCTGGCTGCAGCCCGGCAGGTGCAAACGCCGTCCACAGAACCCCAGGCAACCGAGCACGACCCAAAAGTCCCACCGCGAGTGCCCCGAGTACAGCAGGTGTTGGGGCGACAAACACAGTCGCACTAACTGCAAATCACTGGACGTCCGTCAGTCATGAAAACCACCTCAGGTCACAGCACATCATTTCACCCGTTATTTGACTGAAGATAGAAGAGACGCGTCACTCACACTGCGGCAGAGCCCAAAGTCTCACTGACGATTGTTCTGGTTTGCAAAAACAAAAGAGAATTAAAATGACAAAAAAATGTGCGGTTAATTTGCAATTAATGGTGAGTTAACTATGACATTAATGAGATTAATCGCGATTAAATATTTGAATCGATTGACAGCACTAATTTAAACACAAAATGACAAAACAGTGTATTCAGAGAAAGTATTTACCATTGGGGAAATCTTTTAATGAATAAGATAAACAAAATGTAGTAGTAATAGTCATATTTTATGTATTTTAATGTATATTTTTGTGTTTCTTCAGAATCAGCTTCACACTTTCAATGACGTCTGTAACAACGAGTCTCTCGTCTCTGACACTGAAACGTGAGTCTTTTTTGTCTTCTTTTCGTGTCACACATTTTAATTCATATATTATTGTATTGTTTTATCGCACGTTTAATTCCGGTTTTTAATCCTTTCTCTTCTGCTGCGTCACCCGCAGGTCGATCGCCAAAGAGCTCGCTGACTGGCTCATTCACAATAACGTAATAGAGCACATTTTTGGACCAAATTTGCACATCGAGGTGAGACTTTTGCCTTTATAACTCATTTAATGTGACCGAGGCTGTATTCCCCCTGTATTCCCTCTGTATTCCCTCTGTATTCCCTCTGTATTCCCTCTGTATTCCCCCTGTATTCCCCCTGTATTCCCCCTGTATTCCCCCTGTATTTCTCCTGTATTCCTCCTGTATTCCCCCTGTATTCCCCCTGTATTCCCCCTGTATTCCCCCTGTATTCCCCCTGTATTCCTCCTGTATTCCCCCTGTATTCCTCCTGTATTCCCCCTGTATTCCCCCTGTATTTCTCCTGTATTCCCCCTGTATTCCCCCTGTATTCCCCCTGTATTCCCCCTGTATTCCCCCTGTATTCCCCCTGTATTCCTTCTGTATTCCCCCTGTATTCCTCCTGTATTCCCCCTGTATTCCTCCTGTATTCCTCCTGTATTCCTCCTGTATTCCTCCTTTATTCCTCCTGTATTCCCCCTGTATTCCTCCTGTATTCCCCCTGTATTCCTCCTGTATTCCCCCTGTATTCCTCCTGTATTCCTCCTGCATTCCTCCTGTATTCCCCCTGTATTCCTCCTGTATTCCTCCTGTATTCCTCCTGTATTCCTCCTGTATTCCTCCTGTATTCCTCCTGTATTCCCCCTGCATTCCCCCTGTATTCCTCCTATATTCCTCCTGTATTCCTCCTGTATTCCTCCTTTATTCCTCCTGTATTCCCCCTGTATTCCTCCTGTATTCCTCCTGTATTCCCCCTGTATTCCTCCTGTATTCCCCCTGTATTCCTCCTGTATTCCTCCTGCATTCCTTCTGTATTCCTCCTGTATTCCCCCTGTATTCCTCCTGTATTCCCCCTGTATTCCTCCTGTATTCCTCCTGCATTCCTCCTGTATTCCCCCTGTATTCCTCCTGTATTCCTCCTGTATTCCCCCTGTATTCCTCCTGTATTCCCCCTGTATTTCCCCTGTATTCCTCCTGTATTCCTCCTGTATTCCTCCTGTATTCCTCCTGCATTCCTTCTGTATTCCTCCTGTATTCCCCCTGTATTCCCCCTGTATTCCTCCTTTATTCCTCCTGTATTACCCCTGTATTCCCCCTGTATTCCCCCTGTATTCCCCCTGTATTCCTCCTGTATTCCTCCTGTATTCCCCCTGTATTCCCCCTGTATTCCTCCTGTATTCCCCCTATATTCCTCCTGTATTCCTCCTGTATTCCCCCTGTATTCCTCCTGTATTCCTCCTGTATTCCCCCTGTATTCCCCCTGTATTCCCCCTGTATTCCTCTTATATTCCTCCTGTATTCCCCCTGTATTCCCCTGTATTCCCCTGTATTCCTCCTGTATTCCACCTGTATTCCTCCTGTATTCCCCCTGTATTCCCCCGGCATTCCCCCTGTATTCCCCCTTTATTCCTCCTGTATTCCTCCTGTATTCCTCCTGTATTCCCCCTGTATTCCTCGTGTATTCCCCCTGTATTCCCCCTGTATTCCCCCTGTATTCCTCTTATATTCCCCCTGTATTCCTCTTATATTCCCCCTGTATTCCTCCTGTATTCCTCCTGTATTCCTCCTGTATTCCTCCTGTATTCCTCCTGTATTCCTCCTGTATTCCTCCTGTATTCCCCCTGTATTCCTCCTGTATTTTCCCTGTATTCCTCCTGTATTCCCCCTGTATTCCCCCTGTATTCCCCCTGTATTCCTCCTGTATTCCCCCTGTATTCCCCCTGTATTCCTCCTGTATTCCCCCTGTATTCCCCCTGTATTCCTCCTTTATTCCTCCTGTATTCCTCCCGTATTCCCCCTGTATTCCCCCTGTATTCCTCCTGTATTCCTCCTGTATTCCCCCTGTATTCCTCCTGTATTCCTCCTGTATTCCTTCTGTATTCCTCCTGTATTCCTCCTGTATTCCTCCTGTATTCCCCCTGTATTCCTCCTGTATTTTCCCTGTATTCCTCCTGTATTCCCCCTGTATTCCCCCTGTATTCCTCCTGTATTCCTCCTGTATTCCTCCTGTATTCCCCCTGTATTCCTCCTGTATTCCTCCTGTATTCCCCCTGTCTTCCCCCTGTATTCCCCCTGTATTCCCCCTGTATTCCCCCTGTATTCCTCCTGTATTCCCCCTGTATTCCTTCTGTATTCCTTCTGTATTCCTTCTGTATTCCTCCTGTATTCCTCCTGTATTCCCCCTGTATTCCCCCTGTATTCCTCCTGTATTCCTCCTGTATTCCTCCTGTATTCCTCCTGTATTCCCCCTGTATTCCCCCTGTATTCCTCCTGTATTCCCCCTGTATTCCCCCTGTATTCCTCCTGTATTCCTCCTGTATTCCTCCTGTATTCCTTCTGTATTCCTCCTGTATTCCTCCTGTATTCCTCCTGTATTCCTCCTGTATTCCTTCTGTATTCCTCCTGTATTCCTCCTGTATTCCCCCTGTATTCCCCCTGTATTCCTCCTGTATTCCCCCTGTATTCCCCCTGTATTCCTCCTGTATTCCCCCTGTATTCCTCCTGTATCCCTCCTGTATTCCTCCTGTATTCCTCCTGTATCCCTCCTGTATTCCCCCTGTATTCCCCCTGTATTCCTCCTGTATTCCTCCTGTATTCCTCCTATATTCCTCCTGTATTCCTCCTGTATTCCTTCTGTATTCCTTCTGTATTCCTCCTGTATTCCTCCTGTATTCCTCCTGTATTCCTCCTGTATTCCCCCTGTATTCCTCCTATATTCCTCCTGTATTCCTCCTGTATTCCTTCTGTATTCCTTCTGTATTCCTTCTGTATTCCTCCTGTATTCCTCCTGTATTCCTCCTGTATTCCTTCTGTATTCCTCCTGTATTCCTCCTGTATCCCTCCTGTATTCCTCCTGTATTCCTCCTGTATTCCTCCTGTATCCCTCCTGTATTCCTCCTGTATTCCTCCTGTATTCCTCCTGTATTCCCCCTGTATTCCTCCTGTATTCCCCCTGTATTCCCCCTGTATTCCTCCTGTATTCCTCCTGTATTCCCCCTGTATTCCCCCTGTATTCCTCCTGTATTCCCCCTGTATTCCCCCTGTATTCCTCCTGTATTCCCCCTGTATTCCTCCTGTATCCCTCCTGTATTCCCCCTGTATTCCCCCTGTATTCCCCCTGTATTCCTCCTGTATTCCTCCTGTATTCCTCCTATATTCCTCCTGTATTCCTCCTGTATTCCTCCTGTATTCCTTCTGTATTCCCCCTGTATTCCTCCTGTATTCCTCCTGTATTCCTCCTGTATTCCCCCTGTATTCCTCCTGTATTCCCCCTGTATTCCCCCTGTATTCCCCCTGTATTCCTCCTGTATTCCCCCTGTATTCCTCCTGTATTCCTCCTGTATTCCCCCTGTATTCCCCCTGTATTCCCCCTGTATTCCTCCTGTATTCCCCCTGTATTCCTCCTGTATTCCTCCTGTATTCCCCCTGTATTCCCCCTGTATTCCCCCTGTATTCCTCCTGTATTCCCCCTGTATTCCTCCTGTATTCCCCCTGTATTCCCCCTGTATTCCCCCTGTATTCCTCCTGTATTGCCCCTGTATTGCCCCTGTATTGCCCCTGTATTGCCCCTGTATTGCCCCTGTATTCCCCCTGTATTCCCCCTGTATTCCCCCTGTATTCCCCCTGTATTCCCCCTGTATTCCTCCTGTATTCCTCCTGTATTCCCCCTGTATTCCCCCTGTATTCCCCCTGTATTCCCCCTGTATTCCTCCTGTATTCCCCCTGTATTCCCCCTGTATTCCCCCTGTATTCCCCCTGTATTCCCCCTGTATTCCTCCTGTATTCCTCCTGTATTGCCCCTGTATTGCCCCTGTATTGCCCCTGTATTCCCCCTGTATTCCCCCTGTATTCCCCCTGTATTCCTCCTGTATTCCCCCTGTATTCCTCCTGTATTCCTCCTGTATTCCCCTGTATTCCCCTGTATTCCCCTGTATTCCCCCTGTATTCCTCCTGTATTCCTCCAGTATTCCACCTGTATTACCCCTGTATTCTGTATTCCCCCTGTATTCCCCTGTATTCCCCTGTATTCCCTTGTATTCCCCTGTATTCCTCCTGTATTCCCCTGTATTCCCCTGTATTCCACCTGTATTCCTCCTGTATTCCCCCTGTATTCCCCTGTATTCCCCTGTATTCCCCTGTATTCCCCTGTATTCCCCCTGTATTCCCCTGTATTCCTCCTGTATTCCTCCTGTATTCCTCCTTTATTCCTCTTGTATTCCCCCTGTATTCCTCCTGTATTCCCCCTGTATTCCCCCTGTATTCCCCCTGTATTCCTCCTGTATTCCCCCTGTATTCCTCCTATATTCCTCCTGTATTCCTCCTGTATTCCTCCTATATTCCTCCTGTATTCCTCCTGTATTCCTCCTGTATTCCTCCTGTATTCCTCCTGTATTCCCCCTGTATTCCCCCTGTATTCCCTCTGTATTCCTCCTGTATTCCTCCTGTATTCCTCCTGTATTCCTCCTGCATTCCTTCTGTATTCCTCCTGTGTTTCCAGATCATTAAACAGTGCCAGGTGATCCTAAACTTCCTGGCTGCGGAGGGCCGTCTCAGCACTCAACACGTGGACTGCATCTGGGCGGCGGCGCAGGTAAAAGAACGGCCGTTGTCCCGTATTTATATTGTCGTCGCTGTGGTTTCAAGTATCTGCCATGATTTTTTTTACTCAGGGCCTTTTCGTGCTTCAGCAGAACTTTGTTTTTGTTCTTGAGGCAATGAGAAAAAGATGTTCTGCTGCCGAACTGCAGAAGTCTAATGCGAATTATTTAAACCTTTACGTTTTTTCATCACAACGGAGCCAAAGTACCGGATTTTTCAGGATTTGGGTGGTTCCTGCGACTTATATTTGACATTTTTCAACCCATAGACCAAATATATGAATCGTATGTATGAATCAAAAATTAAAAAACAAATCCTTATCTGTTTTTAGAGACAAATAATAAAGAAAATAGTTGTTTTTTTCATTTTCTTATTGTTGGTTCTTTATTGAAAAACAACAAACGAATGACACACGGATTCTTCTCTCTTGGGTTGTTTTTATTACTATAACTTCTATAACTCGCCTTTCGAGGTGAAATGTCGGTTCTTGGTCTGATTTTATAAAATAAATTTCCCCACATGTTTTTTTCTTCTTCATTACACATTTTTTGGCTGCTGCGACTTATACTCTGGAACAGAAGCTCTCCAGAGGATTTTGGAATTCTGTGTATTGTACAAAATAAGAAAAATTTGATTAGTTACCATTACATAAACGTGTCATTTTGATGCCTAATTTGGTGCACTGATAAATGAAAAATGGTTTATGTTTAATAAGAATCTAACGTTCCCCATCTAAGACTTGCCGGGGCTCTTATATTTACTCCGTTTCTTTGCGACTGCTGACATTAGCAGCTTTCTGGCACTTTTGTTTTATAAAAGTAGCTCACTGGAGAAAAAAGGTTGGAGACCCCTGCTCTGGAGCCACTTACAGTCCGAAAAATGCGGTAAATAAAGTGACCGCACATGGGTGAAGTTAGTGCTGTTGGATAAAGAGCTGCGCTGAACCTGCACACGTCTGACCTCTGATAACATGAACCATCTCCAACACGACACACAGAACAGACTCAGCATCAGCAGAACATCCTCTGTCACAGAGAGAACACTCATATTCACCGAGTCGAGTCCTTTAGTCTGACAGAAGCTGAAGCATCAGCACTGAGCTGGTTTCAGCAAAGTTTATGCAAATGAGCCATAAGGTTTTAAGTTTTGTTTCTCTAAAACCAAAACAAATGTGCCAAAGCTGCAATAAACACATTACTAAAAGTCTGTTTGAGTCCTGCTCGTAGGAAATAAAAATCCAATCTTAATTCATCCATCCGCAGCGAACCAAAAATCGACCTCTGGCCCAGGAGTTTCTACCAAGTAATTGTGGATATCGCAGAAGTGGATGTTCGGCTGCGTAGTTGCCGATTCAGACAGAAATTTGTTTTCGTCCTTTTTCTTCGTAGGGGTTGAAAAGGACGATTTATCGTCCTCTGAAGCTCAAGGCCATTTTCTGGTCAAATCATCTTCAGTTGTCTCCAGTTAGTGGATAAATCTCCGGGATCGGTGCCTTCAGGCGCTTTCTCACTACGTTCACAATGTTTCTTGCCCGCGACCAAAATATTTCCCAGAATGCAACGTGGGCTTTTGTCAACAATGAAACTCACCTAACCTCCGTGAAGTTTTCCCCCCATCAAACTCCAGTCTACACAAAAACTATGTCAATCGTTTGTGCTGCAAAAAGTTTCGTTTGTGCTGTTTTAGTTTTGGAGAAATTAACGATTCTTTTATAGGTCAAATTGGGGTCAGTCCCACAGGAAGCTTCAAAATGCTCGAAAACGCCCAAAATGGAGTCAATCGTTTGTGCTTCGTTTGTGCTGCAAAACATTTTGTCTGTACGATTCTGGTTCTTCAGATATTTGCAGTTTTATTTTGGGTCGATGACGTCGTCCAGAACCTCAGAATGTGAAACGGCCTCAAAACAGGAAGAAAATGATAGAAAACGTTTGTATTTGGTTTGTGGAAATGACGTCCTGTAATTACCACAGAAATAATCATGAATAATTTTAGAAATAAACTCACACAAATGAAAATTGTCACAGCACAAAACGTCACGGAGATACTCGCCGATAGTGGTTATGGTTTTAATGTTGTAAAGTTGAGTTTATTTATGCAGAAGATTTTAATTAATAATCGGTTGCAGTGTGGAACTTTTCAATGAGTGTTTGGAAACGAGGATCTGTGCACCAGAACCTACAAACTCTGCCACACTATTATTTTACTGGCTGTGTGTGATTAAATGACCGATCAGAGCGAAGATCAGACAGAGCTGCCGAACTGCCGAGCTGAATGTGTCTGAAAGGTCTAAAGAACGGACTCTAACTGAGCTTTAAGTCCTGTTCTAATGTCGTTTCCTCCTCAAAGACAGACCTGGAGTTGTGTTTTGTTTCATTCATGTTGGAGTGAGGGTCTGTTTTGTGTGATGTTGGGCCGTTAATATTCCGCCTCACTGGGTTTTCCTGTTTTTCTGTTTCTGTTTCGTCTCCAGTTGAAGCACTGCAGCCGCTACATTCACGACCTGTTTCCGTCCCTCATCAAAAACCTCGACCCGGTTCCTCTGAGACACGTCCTCAACCTGGTCTCTGGACTGCACCCCAGCGCCCACACAGAGCAGGTACCACAGACCGGGTTTAGACCGGGTTTAGACCGGGGTTAGACCGGGGTTAGACCGGGGTTACACTCGGTTTAGATCTGGGTTAGACCTGGTTCAATCCTGGTTTAGTCCTATTTTAGTTCTGTTTTAGTCCTGATTTAGTCCTTGTTTAGTCCTGATTTAGTCCTTGTTTAGTCCTGCTTTTTTCCTCCTTTAGCCTTCCTTTGGTCTTGCTTTAATCCTGGTTTAGTCCTGGTTTAGTCCTGCTTTAGGCCTGCTTTAGTCCTGATTTAGACCTGCTTTAGACCTGGTTTAGACTATATCTAATCCTGCTTTAGTCCTCCTTTAGGTCCTGCTTTAGTCCTGGTTTAGATCTGCTTTAGTCGTCCTTTAGTCCTTCTCTAGTCCTCCTTCAGTCTTCCTTCAGTCCTGCTTTAGTCCTCCTTTAGGTCCTGCTTTAGTCCTGGTTTAGAACTGGTTCAGTCCTCCTTTAGTCCTCTTTTAGACGTAGTTTAGTCCTGGTTTAAACCTAGTTTAGTCTTCCTTTAGTCCTCCTTTAGTCTTGTTTGAATCCTCCTTTAGTCCTGGTTTAGTCCTCCTTTAGTCCTGCTTTAGTCCTTCTTTAGACCTCCTTTAGAGCTGCTTTAGTCCTGGTTTAGACCTGGTTTAGACCTGGTTTAGTCCTGGTTTAGTCCACCTTTAGCCCTTTAGTCCTCTTTTAGACCTGTTTTACTCCTCCTTTAGTCTTTGTTTAGACCTGCTTTAGACCTGGTTTAGACCTGGTTTAGTCCTCCTTTAGACCTGTTTTAGACCCGGTTTAACCCGGTCTCTCTCCAGACCCTGTACCTGGCCTCCATGCTGATCAAGGCTCTGTGGAATAACGCTTTGGCGGCGAAGGCTCAGCTCTCCAAACAGAGCTCCTTCGCCTCGCTGCTCAACACCAGCCTCCCCATGAACAAGAAAGGTACGACTCCACCCGCACCGCCTCCTAAAGACGCACTGCGGAACATTCCTGACAGGGCTACGGTGAAAGGCTCATTTCTGTCCTGTCAATGGGCCTTTTTTAGTATCGATACCTGTGAAAAATGAGGATCTCATTTCGATTCTAGTTTCGATATTTGTTTTTTTAGTGTCTGATTCTCGATACTTATTAAATGCAGCGTTTTGTCGTGTTTGTCTTTAAACGTGTCGTGGTGCGTTCAGGGTCTCCTGCGGCCAGTCCGGACAGCAGCGACAACAGCGACACTCAGCACAGCGGAGGCTCCGACATCGAGATGGACGACCCCGTGATGAGCAGCAAACGCACCCAGCAGAGGCTCTCCGACACTGAGGTCACTAAAGCTACGGTTTAGACCTGGTTTAGTCCTGGTTTAGTCCTGTTTCAGTCCTGGTTTAGTCCTGTTTCAGTCCTGTTTCAGTCCTGGTTTAGACCTGATTTAGACCTGGTGTAGACCTGGTTTATTCCGGCTTCACTTGGGTGAGACAGAGTTTAAGCCTGGTTCAGTCCTGGTTTAGTCCTGGTTCGGCCCTGCTTCAGTCCTGGTTTAGTCCTGTTTCAGTCCTGGTTCAGTCCTGCTCCAGTCCTGCTCCAGTCCTGGTTTGGTTCTCAGTTTCCCGTGTTGTTTCTGCCCCTCAGGAGTCGATGCAGGGCAGTTCGGACGAGACGGCGAACAGCGTGGAGGAGGGCAGCAGCAGTGGGCGGAGCGAAGCCTCCAGCAACGAGGCGGCGTCCAGCAGAGCCAGCCAATCAGCAGCCAGCCCCGGGAGCGACATCCAATCAGACGACATGAACGACTCCGAGGCTCTGAAGGAGGAGGAGGACGAGGAGGACGAGGAGGAGGTGAGCGACATTTACCCCTGGTTTAGTCCTGATCTGGTTTAGTCCTACTTTACCCCTGGTTTAGTCCTGGTTTAGTCCTGGTTTAGTCCTGATCTAGTTTAGTCCTGATCTGGTTTAGTCCTAATTTACCCCTGGTTTAGTCCTGGTTTAGTCCGTGTTTAGTCCTTATTTAGTTCTGGTTTAGTCCTTATTTAGTTCTGGTTTAGTCCTGATTTACCCCTGGTTCAGTTCTGGTTTGGTCCTGGTTTACCCCTCGTTTAGTCCTGGTTTTGACCTGGTTTATGCCTGGTTTAGTCCTTTTTTAGTTCTGGTTTAGTCCTTGTTTAGCCCTTGTTTAGTCCTGGCTTAGTCCCGGTTTAGTCCTGGTTTAGCCCTTGTTTAGTCCCTGTTTAGTCCCTGTTTAGTCCCGGTTTAGTCCCGGTTTAGTCCCTATTTAGTCCCTATTTAGTCCCTGTTTAGTCCTTGTTTACTCCCTGTATAATCCTGGTTTAGTCCCTGTTTAGTCCCTATTTAGTCCCTATTTAGTCCCTGTTTAGTCCTTGTTTACTCCTTGTTTAGTCCTGGTTTAGTCCTTGTTTAGCCTTGGTTTAGTCCCTGTTTAGTCCTTGTTTACTCCTTGTTTAGTCCTGGTTTAGCCCTTGTTTAGCCTTGGTTTAGTCCTTGTTTATCCCTTGTTTAGTCCCTGTTTAGTCCTGGTTTAGCCCTTTTTTAGTCCTGGTTTAGCTCTTGTTTAGTCCCTGTTTAGTCCTGGTTTATCTCCTGGTTTAGTCCTGGTTTAGTCCTGGTTTAGTCCTGGTTTAGTCCTGGTTTAGTCCTGGTTTAGTCCCGGTTTAGTCCTGGTTTAGTCCTTGTTTAGCCCTGGTATAGCCCTAGTTTAGCCCTGGTTTAGTCCTGGTTTAGTCCTGGTTTAGTCCTGGTTTAGCCCTGGTTTAGTCCTGGTTTAGTCCTTGTTTAGCCCTGGTTTAGTCCTTGTTTAGCCCTTGTTTAGTCCCTGTTTAGTCCTGGTTTATCCCCTGTTTAGTCCTGGTTTAGTCCTGGTTTAGTCCTGGTTTAGTCCTGGTTTAGTCCTGGTTTAGTCCCGGTTTAGTCCCGGTTTAGTCCTAGTTTAGTCCTGGTTTAGTCCTGGTTTAGTCCTGGTTTAGTCCCGGTTTAGTCCCGGTTTAGTCCCGGTTTAGCTCTTGTTTAGTCCCTGTTTAGACCTGGTTTAGTCCTGTTTTAGTCCTGGTTTAGTCTCTGTTCAGTCCTTGTTTAGTCCTTGTTTAGTCCTGGTTTAGCCCTGGCTTAGTCCTGGTTTAGTCCTGGTTTAGTCCTGGTTTAGTCCCGCTTTTGTCCAGGTTTAGTCCCGGTTTAGTCCTGGTTTAGCCCTGGTTTAGCCCTGGTTTAGCCCTGGTTTAGTCCTGGTTTAGTCCTGGTTTAGTCCCTGTTTAGTCCTGGTTTAGCCCCTGTTTAGTCCTGGTTTAGTCCTGGTTTAGCTCTTGTTTAGTCCCTTTTTAGTCCCTGTTTAGCCCTGGTTTAGTCCTGGTTTAGTCCCTGTTCAGTCCTTGTTTAGTCCTGGTTTAGTCCTGGTTTAGTCCTGGTTTAGCCCCTGTTTAGTCCTGGTTTAGTCCTGGTTTAGCTCTTGTTTATTCCTGGTTTAATCCTGGTTTAGTCCCTCTTCAGTCCTTGTTTAGCCCTGGTTTAGCCCTGGTTTAGTTCTGGTTTAGTCCTGGTTTAGCCCTGGTTTAGTCATGATTTAGTCCCTGTTTAGCCCTGGTTTAGTCCCTGTTCAGTCCTTGTTTAGTCCTGGTTTAGCCCTGGTTTAGCCCTGGTTTAGCCCTGGTTTAGTCCCGGTTTAGTCCCGGTTTAGCCCCGGTTTAGTCCCGGTTTAGTCCCGGTTTAGTCCCGGTTTAGCCCCGGTTTAGCCCCGGTTTAGCCCCGGTTTAGCCCCGGTTTAGCCCCGGTTTAGCCCCGGTTTAGCCCCGGTTTAGTCCCGGCTTAGTCCCGGCTTAATCCCGGTTTAGTCCCGGTTTAGTCCCGGTTTAGTCCCGGTTTAGTTCTGGTTTAGTCCCGGTTTAGTTTGTAAGTAATCTTAACAAACCCACACCTTTTCTTTTGTTTCCCAGTGCACCACAGAAACGCCGAAGGAGCAGAGCCGGGAGCAGGCGGAGTCCCGGAAGCGGAAGGCGGGCGAGGCTTTGGGCGAGGAGGCGGGGCCTAACGGAGCGGGGGGCGTGGCCAAAGCGAAGCCCCTCCCCTTCGGCCCCGAGGCGCCCGGCGTGATGGTGGCGCCGTCGAGCCTGGAGGGGAGGATGCGGCTGTTGGAGCAACAGTGCAGCGCCTCCACCGCGGGGCGGACGGAGGGGCCCGAGACGCAGCCGACCGTGCCCGACGTCGGGGCCTCTCCTCTGGGGCAGGGAGCGCCGGAGCCCCCCTGTCTGCCCCGGCCCGGAGACTTCCTGGGAGAGGCCATGGGCGGCGAGATCTTCAACTGCCGAAGGTTCATCGGACCTCAGCACCATCACCACCACCACCACGAGGGGTAAGAGCACTCTCATCTCTCGCCTCTCTTCATCTCTCTCTCTTACCCCTTCTCTCTTCATCTCTCTCTCTTACGCCTTCTCTCTCTCTTACCCCTTCTCTCTTCATCTCTCTCTCTTACCCCTTCTCTCTCGTACCCTTCTCTCTTCATCTCTCTTTTACCCCTTCTCTCTTTGTCTCTCTCTTACCCCTTCTCTCTTCATTTCTCTCTCTTACCCTCTCTCGTCTCTCTTACCCTCTTTCGTCTCTCTCTTACCCTCCCTCGTCTCTCTCTTACCCCCTCTCATCTCTCTCTCTCTTACCCTCTTTCATCTCTCTCTTACCCCCCTCATCTCTCTCTTACCCCCTCTCGTCTCTCTCCATCTTTGTATCTCTCTCTTACCCCCTCTCATCTCTCTCTCTCTTACCCTCTCTCATCTCTCTTACCCTCTTTCGTCTCTCTCTTACCCCCTCTCATCTCTCTCTCTCTTACCTTCTCTCGTGTCTCTTACCCTCTCTCATCCCTCATCCCTCTCTTACCCCCTCTCCTCCTCTCTTACCCCCTCTTTTACCCTCTCTCCCTCTCTCTTTTACCCTCTCATCTCTCTCTTTTACCCTCTCATCTCTCTCTTTTACCCTCTCATCCCTCTCTTACCCCCTCTCATCCCTTTCTTACCCCCTCTCATCTCTCTCTTACCCCCTCTCATCTCTCTCTTACCCCCTCTCTTACCCCCTCTCATCCCTCTCTTACCCCCTCTCATCTCTCTCTTACCCCCTCTCTTACCCCCTCTCATCCCTCTCTTACCCCCTCTCATCTCTCTCTTACCCCCTCTCTTACCCCCTCTCTTACCCCCTCTCTTTGTCAGTGCGATGGTGGAGGACATGCTGAGCGCAGACGACGTGAGCTGCAGCAGTTCTCAGGTCAGCGCCAAATCGGAGAAGAACATGGCCGACTTCGACGGCGAGGAGTCGGGGTGCGAAGAGGAGCTGGTCCAGATCAACTCGCACGCGGAACTGAGCTCGCACCTGCAGCAGCACCTGCCCAACCTGGCCTCCATCTACCACGAGCACCTGGTGCAAGGTGAACACGCAAACTGTTAAAACTCACACTCGTTAAACTAGTACAAACCCTCCTGACGTTTAGGTGTAAAGCTCTTTTCACAGAGGGCGACCGCAATATCCAAACACCTCGTCCAGACATCACTCGTGTTCCTCTTTTCAGAATCAGAATCATTACTTTTATTCATCCCCGTGGGGACATTTTCTTTGTTACAGATGCAACCGACCAAGTACCGTATTTTCCGGACTATAAGCCGCTGCTTTTTTCCCAGGCTTTGAACCATGCGACTTTTCTTCCACGGCTAGGGGGCGCTCTAACCGGAATTTCAAAAACAAGACAGACGGAGAAGAATATGCTACTTTTTATTTAGCAGATATAACGCACGACAAATTACTCACTGGTAATTATTTTCAAATCCTCGCCCCTTCATCATGAAAAGCACACGAAGGAGTTTGTCTGAGGCAAGTTTTAAGTTGAAGGCATCGATCTTGCTCCAGGAAGGAAACCGTGCTGTAGAGCTCTGCACCCGCTGGACCCGCAGGACCAACACAAAACAGTGCGGCGCGGAACCATGGATGTAATGAGAACATTCTGAAAGAACATTCTGAAAGCTTATTGTGGGAGCGGGACTGAAGACTGCGGGAGCGGGCGGGAGCGGGACTGAAGACTGCGGGAGCGGGCGGGAGCGGGACTGAAGACTGCGGGAGCGGGACTGAAGACTGCGGGAGCGGGCGGGAGCGGGACTGAAGACTGCGGGAGCGGGCGGGAGCGGGACTGAAGACTGTGGGAACGGGCGGGAGCGGGACTGAAGACTGCGGGAGCGGGCGGGAGCGGGACTGAAGACTGCGGGAGCGGGCGGGAGCGGGACTGAAGACTGTGGGAACGGGCGGGAGCGGGACTGAAGACTGTGGGAACGGGCGGGAGCGGGACTGAAAATTGGGAGATGATTAAAGTGACTTTTCACTGCACAGGAGAAATGAAGGTCAATTACCGGTTCTTTTCTGTTTTTGACCTGTTTTAATCAGCACAGTTGCTGCCGTGTTAAAAGGCACTGTTCAGAAAGAATCTGATCAGGTACATAAATGTACATTTACAGTACAAAATCGTTCTGTATAAGCATCCATCCATCCATCCATCTTCTCCCGCTTAATCCGGCTGGGTCGCGGGGGCAGCTTGCTGCCCAATACTCATAGCACCTGACCCCCCCTATGAACCCCTCTGCAGGTGGTGAGCCCACAGGAGGGTGGACAACATGGTCCTTGATGTTAGTTCATAGGGGTCCGGGCATGTTTTGGGTTGATGGGGGAAACCGGAGTACCCGGAGGAAACCCATCCAGACACGGGGAGAACATGCAAACTCCACACAGAAAGGCCCGGGCTTTTTTCTTAATTTTTTTTTTTAATAGCGTGGGTGTGGCTTATATACCGGTGCCTCTATAGTCCAGAAAATACGGTAGTTAGAATAAAGTTTCTAAAATAAAATAAAATAAATACAATAAGATAAAAGATAAAAATAGTTCTCTCTCAGAAATTATTTTGCGATATAATTCCAAACTGTTGACGATACTTTGCGACAGTCTGTGATGTGTTAACGTTGTTACAGTGATTTTATATCAAAGTCTTGACGAATATCAACGGATACTGACGACTGTAGACGAACTATCGGCGAGGACTTGAGACGTGGATGCGATTCAATAACGACCTCTTGGCGACTGCTTCACGAAGTACTGGCGACATGCAGTCACATGACCTTCAGGTGTACATAAAGAAAACCGTTTGATCTCTGGACCAATCACAGAGTTCCACTTCTTCTTCAGTAAAACCAGGGGAATTAAGTGGGGCCTCGGACGGTTCCTTCTCCACTGACGTGTCTGGATTAACCGGAGGATCTGGAGGCGGCTGTTGTGGGACAGATGAAGCTTCACTGGAAAAGGTCCCGGCTCAGGATGGACTGATTCCGGCTCCGGGGGAACAGACGCCTCTCCTGTCTCGGCCATGATCTGTCGGTGTCTTCAGCAGCTCGTCTGCGGCATAGCCCAGAAATCCATCTATTCGTTAATACGCGGGTTAATTTCGGATGTGAATCACAAGTGTTTGCAGAGGGTTCGTCAGTCTTCGTTTCTGAATCGCTACTAAATCGTCAGGACGTCGCCAATTCAAGCACTGACGACATCTTGACGATCAATAACGATTCAATAACGAAGGCTGGGGAACGTTGACGACGCCTTGGCGAACCTTTACCGAGTGTGTTTTTCTTTCAAATCACCAGAGGATGGTGAACTTGATGATACTTTGAGAACCATGGCGAATCCAGGTGTTCCCCCCCCCAAAAAAACAGTTTGCAAACGCATCGGCTCCGCCCACAAGCCAACATCACCCACAATCCTCCATAAATATACAAAAACATGACTCAAAACTGCACACAGCAACTGGACAAACCCGACCCCGGAGCATCAAAAACAAAAGTGAAAGTGTTAATACGTTCGGTGAACAGAATTAAAATAGAATAAAACACTAAAAGGTGAATGTTGATGGTCTGAATGTGTTCTGTTACAGTTAGAAGTTAGAATTAAAGTCAATCTAACCTCTTTCCTTGTCCCTCGCTCTCTCTTTCTCCCTCTCTTTCTCTCCTCTGTCGCTTTCTCTCCTCCTCTCTCCTCTCCTCTCTCCTCTCTCTCCTCTCCTCTCCTCTCTCTCCTTTCCTCTATCCTCTCCTCCCTCCTCTCCTCTCTCCTCTCTCTCCTCTCCTCTCTCTCTCTCTCCTCTCTCCTCTCCTCTCTCCTCTCTCCTCCCTCCTCTCTCTCCTCTCTCCTCTCTCCTCTCTCTCCTCTCCTCCCTCCTCTCTCCTCTCCTCTCCTCTCTCCTCTCTCCTCTCTCTCCTCTCTCCTCTCTCCTCTCTCCTCTCTCCTCTCCTCCCTCCTCTCTCCTCTCCTCTCTCCTCTCTCCTCCCTCCTCTCCTCCTCCCTCCTCTCCTCCTCCCTTCCCTCTCTCCGTCCTCAGGTCCGGCGGTCCATAAACACCAGTACTCGAGTCACGCCGTCACCGACATAAACCTGGATAATGTTTGTAAAAAAGGGAACACTCTGCTGTGGGACCTGGTGCAGGACGAGGACGCCGTGAGTTTGGTGTTTTTTTAAACCTTTTTACTGAGTTACAGCAATTTAGTTTTATTATTATTAGGATTATTATTTCAGCCAAAACATGAATAACTCGTATAACTTAGTGCGACGCTGAGTGTGTGTGAAGGCGCTGTGAAGGGGGAGTGACTCCGAGCTCCAAAACCGAAAGTGAAACTTAGTGGACAGTAGAACATCTTCATGCAGCAATAATAAAGGCAAATACAGCATTTTCAAGACAATAAAAAATAACATAGTGATGTAAATATGGCATCTCTCATTCTCTCTTTTACCCCCTCATCTGTGGAGTCAGAAGTATTCATGTGCGTAGGGTAGAAATCCGTGCATATTTGGCTGTAGTTGAGCATAAAATAAATATTCGTAAACTCTCGAATGAGTCCAGTCGTGCATAAAATGTGTTGTGTGTATTTTATCCATCAGAAAACAAAAGTTACGATTGCGCTTTCTTTAATACCAATTCACAGACATGTGAATTACTGTCCAAAATGTCGCGTTCAGCCTCTTGGCGTTAAAACCGCCGCCATCTTGGTACAGGCTTCCCTGGTCTAAGTGTCACTGACCGTCATTTGACCGAAGCTTTTTCACGGTATCAGCGAGAGCCCCACATACGGACTGAACCAGGACTGAGCCAGGACTGAACCAGGACTGAACCAGGACTGAACCAGAACTGAACCAGGACTGAACCAGGACTGAGCCAGGACTGAGCCAGGACTGAACCAGAACTGAGCCAGGACTGAGCCAGGACTGAACCAGAACTGAACCAGAACTGAACCAGAACTGAACCAGGACTGAACCAGGACTGAGCCAGGACTGAGCCAGGACTGAGCCAGGACTGAGCCAGGACTGAACCCTGTCGTCAAATGACGGTCAGTGACACTTAGACCACGGAAGCCTGTACCAAGATGGCGGCGGTTTTAACGCCAAGAGGCTGAACGCGACATCTGCTGTTCATATCTGTGTGACGTGATGACGTTTTGGACAGTAAAGTCGTGTCTGTGAATTGGTATTGAAGAAAGCGCAATCGTAACTTTTGTTTTCTGATGGATAAAATACACACAACACATTTTATGCACGACTGGACTCATTCGAGAGTTTATGAATGTTTATTTTCTGCTCAGCTACAGCCAAATATGCACGGGTTTCTGCCCTACGCACATGAATACTTAGAGATATCTCACTCCATCCTGTATCATTTTCAAACCATAAATATTTTCCTGTTGATGTAGCTCTGGCGTTAGCGTTTAATCCTCCTGAACATAATAACAGAGCTCAGACTGTAGCGTGACATTGTGCCCTTGAGCTTTACTCCCGTAGATCCCGTTTCCCGTCTAAATCCTTTTCCCGAGTCCGTTCTTCCGTGTTTCAGATCCACTTGTCCGAGGGCCTCATAAACGAGGCGGAGAAGCTGCTGTGTTCGTTAGTTTGCTGGTTCACCGACCGACAGATACGAATGCGCTTCATCGAGGGCTGTTTGGACAACCTCGCCCACCACAGGTAACCGTGACGACGCGCACCACCGGGCGGGGCGGGGGAGGGGTTCTACGTGCGCCTCTACGGGCAAATGTTCAGCGGTGACTATAGAAACACAGCGAACAGCGTGAGCAAACACAACCGAGAACAGTTCTAAGATCATCAAGAAAAAAATACAGAATGTGGATCAAACCGGGACTAAACCGGGACTAGACCAGGACTAGACCAGGACTAAACCAGGACTAGACCAAGTCTAGACCAGGACTAGACCAAGACTCTAGACAAGGACTAAACCAGGACCAAACCAGGACTAGACCAAGTCTAGACCAGGACTAGACCAAGACTCTAGACAAGGACTAAACCAGGACCAAACCAGGACTAGACCAAGTCTAGGCCAGGACTAGACCAAGACTCTAGACAAGGACTAAACCAGGACCAAACCAGGACTAGACCAAGTCTAAACCAGGACCAGACCAGGACTAAACCAGGACCAGACCAGGACTGAACCAGGTCTAAACTAGGTCTAAACCAGGACCAGACCAGGTCCAAACAAGGACTAAACCGGGACTAAACCGGGACTAAACCGGGACTAAACCGGGACTAAACCGGGACTAAACCGGGACTAAACCGGGACTAAACCAGGTCCAAACAAGGACTAAACCGGGACTAAACCGGGACTAAACCGGGACTAGACAAGGACTAAACCAGGACCAAACCAAGGCCAAACTAGGACTAAACCAGGTCTAAACTAGGTCTAAACCAGGACTAAACCAGGACTAGACCAGGACCAAACCAGGACCAAACCAGGACCAAACCAGGTCTAAACCAGGTCTAAACCAGGTCTAAACCAGGACCAAACCAGGTCTAAACCAGGACCAAACCAGGTCTAAACCGGGACTAAACCAGGACTAGACCAGGACTAGACCAGGACTAGACCAGGACTAGACCAGGACTAAACCAGGACCAAACCAGGACCAAACCAGGACCAAACCAGGACCAAACCAGGACCACACCAGGACCAAACCAGGTCCAAACCAGGTCCAAACCAGGACTAAACCGGGACTAAACCGGGAGTAAACCAGGACTAAACCGGGACTAGACAAGGACTAAACCAGGACCAAACCAAGGCCAAACTAGGACTAAACCAGGTCTAAACTAGGTCTAAACCAGGACCAGACCAGGACTAAACCAGGACCAGACCAGGACTGAACCAGGTCTAAACTAGGTCTAAACCAGGACCAGACCAGGTCCAAACAAGGACTAAACCGGGACTAAACCGGGACTAAACCGGGACTAAACCGGGACTAAACCAGGTCCAAACAAGGACTAAACCGGGACTAAACCGGGACTAAACCGGGACTAAACCGGGACTAGACAAGGACTAAACCAGGACCAAACCAAGGCCAAACTAGGACTAAACCAGGTCTAAACTAGGTCTAAACCAGGACTAAACCAGGACTAGACCAGGACCAAACCAGGACCAAACCAGGTCTAAACCAGGTCTAAACCAGGTCTAAACCAGGACCAAACCAGGTCTAAACCGGGACCAAACCAGGTCTAAACCTGGACTAAACCAGGACTAGACCAGGACTAGACCAGGACTAGACCAGGACTAGACCAGGACCAAACCAGGACCAAACCAGGACCAAACCAGGACCAAACCAGGACCAAACCAGGACCAAACCAGGTCTAAACCAGGACCAAACAGATCTAAACCAGGTCTAAGCCGGGACTAAACCAGGTCTAAGCCGGGTCTAAACCAGGTCTAAACCAGGTCTAAACCAGGTCTAAACCAGGTCTAAACCAGGTCTAAACCAGGACTGAACCAGGACTGAACCAGGACTGAACCAGGACTGAACCAGGACCAAACCAGGACCAAACCAGGACCAAACCAGGACCAAACCAGGACCAAACCAGGACCAAACCAGGTCTAAACCAGGACCAAACAGATCTAAACCAGGACTAAACCAGGTCTAAGCCGGGACTAAACCAGGTCTAAACCAGGTCTAAACCTCGTCTTTGGTCCTGTTTGTCTCTCAGGTCTGTGGTCGTGTCTCTCCGTTTGCTCCCAAAACTTTTCGGCACTTTCCAGCAGTTCGGCTCCAGTTACGACACTCACTGGATCACCATGTAAGTCCTGCACGCCCTGCCGCTGTGCCCTCGAGTAAGCGCCACTGGAATTACACAGGAATTACACAGGAATTACACAGGAATTACACTGGAATTACACAGGAATTACACAGGAATTACACAGGAATTACACAGGAATTACACAGGAATTACACAGGAATTGCACAGGAATTACACAGTTACGCACTTTAGGCTGAGCATTTTAGTGATTTAAAAACTCCAAAATGACACAAAACTGACTCCTGTAGCTTGTTTGTGATGAGGAGACGTCGGAATATCGGTGGGAAAATAGTGTAATATCGACTCTTTAAACGCTGCCTGATTATTTATCTTAATCTTTATTTGTTTTTATTTAATTTATTTAATCGTGGTTTCGTGGTCAGGTGGGCGGAGAAGGAGCTGCACATGATGAGGCTGTTCTTTGACGATCTGCAGTTTTACATCCAGGAGGTCAGAGAGCAGAGGCACAAGTTTGCACTGTGAGTACTTCCTCTGCACCTCCTCCTGCTCCTGCGCCTCCTCCTGCGCCTCCTCCTGCTGCACCTCCTCCTGTGCCTCCTCCTGTGTTTCCTGCTGCGCCTCCTCCTGCATCTCCATCTGCTCTTCCCTCTACGCCTCCTGCTGCGCCTCCCTCTGCATCTCCTGCTGCTCCTCCTCCTGCGCCTCCTTCTCCTGCGCCTCCTCCTTCTGTGCTTCCTCCTGCACCTTTTCCTCCTTCTCCCTCTCCTCCTCCCTCTCCTCCTCCCTCTCCTCCTCCCTCTGCTCCTCCTCCTCCTGCGCCTCCTCCTCGTCCTGCGCCTTCTCCTCCTCCTGCGCCTCCTCCTCAGGTGTTTGTTTTTCAGGTACAGCCACAGTGCGGAGGTCCAGGTCCGACTGCAGTTTCTCACCTGCGTCTTCTCCACTCTGGGCTCTCCGGACCACTTCAGTGAGTAAACCAGGACCGGGGCCGGGGCCGGGGCCGGGACCGGGGCCGGGACCGGGACTGAGACCGATACTGGGGCTGAGACCGGGGCTAGACCAAGACGCAACTAGGGATAAACCGGGACAGGGCCAGGGCTAAACTGGGCTAAAGCAAGACTGAGACGAGGAAAGAGACCGGGACTAAAGCTGGACTAAAGCTGGACTAAAGCGGGACTAAAGCGGGACTAAAGCGGGACTAAAGCGGGACTAAAGCGGGACTAAAGCGGGACTAAAGCGGGACTAAAGCTGGACTAAAGCGGGACTAAAGCGGGACTAAAGCGGGACTAAACCTGGACTGAACCAGGACTAAAACCATGACTAAAGCAGGACCGTGTGGTGTGTGCAGGGCTGAGTCTGGAGCAGGTGGACATCCTGTGGCACTGCCTGGTGGAGGACTCCGAATGTTACGACGACGCGCTGCACTGGTTCCTGAACCAGGTCCGGTCCAAAGACCAACACGCCATGGGCATGGAGACCTACAAGCACCTGTTCCTGGAGAAGGTCAGAGACGTCTGCAAAAACACAAAATATATTCGGTTTCAGCGTCAGTCGAGATCCACAGAACCATAGTGACAGTTGTGAGTCTTTTAGATTTGCCGTTCTGTTTGTTCTCGACGCGTTTCCCGTTCGCAGACGCCTCATCTGAAGCCGGAGTGTTTTAGATTTGCTGTTCTGTTTGTTCTCGACATGTTTCCCGTTCGTAGATTCCTCAGCTGAAGCCGGAGCCTTTTAGATTTTCCGTTCTGTTTGTTCTTGACGTGTTTCCCGTTGGCAGATGCCTCAGCTGAAGCCTGAGACCATCTCCATGACGGGTCTGAACCTGTTCCAGCACCTGTGTAACCTGGCCCGTCTCGCCACCAGCGCCCTGGACAACGCCGCCAGCTGTGAGGTACCGGCACGGCTCTGTTATGTTCACGTACAAATGCAAATATAAATCCATCTGATCTACAAAAGAATCCTCAGGCGGAAAGGGTCTGAAGCAAAAACACAAAAGTGCATTTTTGTTCTCACTCTTATTCCGCGTTTACACGAGCGTTTTGGGGAATTCTGCTGCAGACGGAGACGCAAAACCTGCAGTTTCCCGATGTAGTTTGCACCCCCAGAGCGTAGGTGGCAGCACTGCTTCCTCTTCTCCAGCGCGTCAGTTCAAAACAACACGGCGAAGCGAAATAACAACACCAATTTCATGTGGAAGGACGAGGAGGTGGAGCTACAGCCTCACGTTAAATTATAAAACCAACAAGACTCTTGAAAATGCTCTGCCATATTTGTTTTTTCCTGAACTGACTCGTGCTCGTGACGTAATCTCTACGCCACGGCCACGAAGATGCAGTTTTCTGTTTTTAACTGTTTACACGGCAATGACGGGGTGGAGCGTTTTCAAGATTTGCACTCTGCTTTTCAGATTTTTGCGTTTTCAGCCCCACAAAACACCGTTGCCGTCTAAACGATCTGGACATCTGGAGAAATGTTTTGCGTTTTCCTGTGACCATTGTCGTGTAAACGGCCCCTAAATCTGAATAAAATAAACCCTGTGTGTGAGACTTTCCTCAGTTAAACCGTCTCAGCGTTTTCCCAGGGTTTACGGTTTTACTGTGACTAATTCAGAATTATTCTGTAGCTGCTCCTAATCCCTTCAGAAACAGAGTCACAGCTTTATATTTGAAGATGAGGCACAAGTTCTGATCAAACCAAACTTTGCAGCGCGTTTGATCACATCAGCATCAGCGCACGAGCTGTTTTTATCAGCGCTTATGCTGTATGCAAATGAGCTGTATGCAAATGATCTGTATGCAAATGAGCCATGCGGTTTGAAGTTTGGTTTGTGTAAAACGTAAACAAATGTGCCAAAGCTGCATGAAACACATTATTACTCAGAGTCTAGAATGAGGAGGAAATGTAGAGCGGTGCAGAGGACCAATCACAGCCCTTATGTCTGCGGCGCTTTGAGGCGTCGTTAGAAAGTTTGGGAGGTGCACGGGGGTCAGACACATTTTGACACAGAAATAAATAAATTGTTCTTTACCGTCTCCTCCGTGAAAGTCTGACTTCGCCCTCGGGAACTTTCTCCTCTTCAGCCTCGTCCCCTCTCGACTCTCGGCTTCAGTAAAACGTCTCCATCACAAACTTTTGGGCTCAGCGTCGCACACGAAGCGTCAGTCAGGTTTTTTTCTTCTTCCTGCTGCGTGTGGATGGAAATCTCCGAGCGGAACCACGTTTGAAGAGGAGAGAGAGCGGAGGGAGGAAGTCCTGCTGTGGTTTTAGGTCCTTATGCAGATTTTTATAATGACTGTGATAAAACTGATACCGCTGCTACTTTCTGATACCGCGGGACACCGGATTACCGCCCAACCCTTGTGTGTGTGTGTGTTTTCAGTTGGTTTAACCCTGTGTGTGTTTTCAGTTGTGTGGGATGGACCAGTTGTGGGGCATCGCTCTCAGGGCTCAGTCTGCAGACATCAGCCGCGCCGCCATCCAGTACATCAACTCCTACTACATCAACGGTATTTCCTTCAACCGCCGGAGCGCTCATGGCGCCGATCGGGCCCGTTTCGCTCCGCCGAAGTCACTCACTTCTGTCTCGTTCTTCCCCAGCGGGTAAAACGGGCCTGGAGAAGGAGCAGGAGTTCATCCGGAAGTGCATGGAGAGCCTCCTCATGGCCTCCGCTAATCTGGAGAAGGACGCTCACTCCAGTCTGACCAGTATCGAGAGAGGGCTGCTCATGCTAAAGACTCACCTGGAGGCCTTCAGACGCAGGTACGGAGCCGCAGTTTAGGAACCAGAAACACAAGGATTCAGTGGGTTTCATCTCGTTATTACCACATCAGTGACTAAAAATAATCTTGTGTTTTCCCTTTGCTTCTGGCTTTTTGGCACCTTTCAACTACTTGAGCACAACCAGAATGAATAATTAAAGGGGTTTAAATGCGCCTCATAGTCCGAAAAATACAATAAATAGCAGAGATGTAACAATCTGGTGATATCGTATCGTCAAAGGTCTCACAATAACATCGTGGAGCATCACAATATATCGAATCCCGAGTCTCTTTGCTTAAATGAACAGTTCTGATGCAGAAATAGCTAAAAAACCAGAGGGAACTACATAGACCATGATCCTTTGCTCCGTTTCAGTGCAGACGACATGAAGAAATAACTGTTCTAAGCACTTTGAAATCTTCATTCTTTGGATTAAGTCTGTGAAGCATTTTTAGAGGAAAAAGGAGCAGATTCACCACAAAATATTGTAATAAATCCAGAGAGATGGAGATGGAATATGAATGAAAGAGAAAAAAAAGAACATAAAAGAAAAAGAACGAAAAATAATGAACGAAAGTAAAAAAAACTAAAAAGAAAGAATGAAAGAACTAAAGAAGGAACGTAAAAGGACGAACTAAAGTAAGAAAGAATGAAAGAAAGAACGTAAAAGGACGAACTAAACAAAAAATGAAATGAAAGAACAAAAAGAAAATGAAAAAATTTACGTAAAAGAAAAAAAACTAAAAGAATGAAAGAACGAAAAAGAAAGAACTAAAGAAAGAACGTAAAAGAGCAAAAGTAAGAAAAAATGAAAAATAGAATGAAGGAATGTAAAAGAAAGAATGAACAAAAGAACGTAAGAGAGCGAACGAAAGTAAGAAAAAACGAAAAAGAAGGAACTAAAGAACGAATGTAACAAAAGTTAGAAAGAATAAACAAAAGAACCTAAAAAGAACGAAAGAAAATAAAAGACAAAGAACTAAAGAAAGAAAGTAAACGACAGAAAGAAAGAATGAAAGAACGAACGAAAAAGAAAGAATGAAAGAATGAACGTAAAAGAAAAAACTAAAGAATGAAGGAAAGAAAGAATGAATGAAAGTAAGAAAGAACAAAAAAGAAAGAACTAAAGAATGAATGTAAAAGACAAAGAACAAAAGAAAGAATGAACCAAAGTAAGAAAGAATGAGCAAAAGAAAGAACTAAAGAAAGAATGAAAGTAAAAGACGGAAAGAAAGAATGAAAGAACGAATGTAAAAGAAAACGAAAGAGTGAAGGAAGGAAAGAATAAAAGTAAGAACGTAAAAGAAAGAAAACTAAAGAAAGAACATGAAAAAAGTAAGAAAGAATGAACAAAAGAACTTAAAAGAAAGAACTAAAGAAAGAACAAAAGAAAATAAAAGACAAAGAACTAAAAAAGAAAGTAAAAGACAGAAAGAACTAAAGAAAGAAAGTAAAAGACAGAAAGAACTAAAGAAAGAAAGTAAAAGACAGAAAGAAAGAATGAAAGAATGAACATAAAAGAAAGATTGAAAGAATGAACTAAAGAAAGAACTAAAGAAAGAATGAAAGTAAAAGACGGAAAGAAAGAATGAAAGAACGAATGTAAAAGAAAACGAAAGAATGAAGGAAGGAAAGAAAAAAAGAAAGAACTTAAAAGAAAGAACTAAAGAAAGAACGTAAAAGAGCAAAAGTAAGAAAAAATGAAAAATAGAATGAAGGAATGTAAAAGAAAGAATGAACAAAAGAACGTAAGAGAGCGAACGAAAGTAAGAAAAAACAAAAAAGAAAGAACTAAAGAACGAACGTAAAAGAACAAAAGTTAGAAAGAATAAACAAAAGAACCTAAAAAGAACGAAAGAAAATAAAAGACAAAGAACTAAAGAAAGAAAGTAAATGACAGAAAGAAAGAATGAACGAAAAAGAAAGAATGAACGTAAAAGAAAAAACTAAAGAATGAAGGAAAGAAAGAATGAATGAAAGAAAGAAAGAACAAAAAAGAAAGAACTAAAGAACGAATGTAAAAGACAAAGAACGAAAGAAAGAAAGAACGTCAAAGAATGAACCAAAGTAGGAAAGAATGAGCAAAAGAAAGAACTAAAGAAAGAATGAAAGTAAAAGACAGAAAGAAAGAATGAAAGAACGAATGTAAAAGAAAACGAAAGAGTGAAGGAAGGAAAGAATAAAAGTAAGAACGTAAAAGAAAGAAAACTAAAGAAAGAACGTGAAAAAAGTAAGAAAGAATGAACAAAAGAACTTAAAAGAAAGAACGAAAGAAAAAAGACAAAGAACTAAAAAAGAAAGTAAAAGACAGAAAGAACTAAAGAAAGAAAGTAAAAGACAGAAAGAAAGAATGAAAGAATGAACGTAAAAGAAAGATTGAAAGAATGAACAAAAGAAAGAACTAAAGAAAGAATGAAAGTAAAAGACAGAAAGAAAGAATGAAAGAACGAACGAAAAAGAAAGAATGAACGTAAAAGAAAAAACTAAAGAATGAATGAAAGTAAGAAAGAACTAAAGAACGATTGTAAAAGACAAAGAACGAAAGAAAGAATGAAAGAACGAATGTAAAAGAAAACGAAAGAATGAAGGAAGGAAAGAATAAAAAAGAACGTAGAAGAAAGAAAACTAAAGAAAGAACGTGAAAAAAGTAAGAAAGAATGAACAAAAGAACTTAAAAGAAAGAACTAAAAAAAGAAAGAAAATAAAAGACAAAGAACTAAAAAAGAAAGTAAAAGACAAAGAACTAAAGAATGAAAGTAAAAGACAAAGAAAGAATGAAAGAATGAACGTAAAAAGATTGAAAGAATGAAGGAAAGAAAGAATGAATGAAAGTAAGAAAGAACGAAAAAGAAAGAAAGAAAGAAAGAATGAACGAACGAACGAACGAAGGAAAGAGCGAAAGAAAGGAAACTGGTGTAAATCTGGTCCAGAGAGATTTGGCTTTCGCTCCGTCCCTAAAGACAATAAATGTTGCACCAAATGACTCGAAGCGTTTTAGAGTCCGTCTTATGTAGAATATCGTCATATCGTGAGTTTTCCCACGATATCGCGATAAATATCGTACCGCGAGGTTCAGACGGTGACGATATCGTACCGTGAGACTTGGACATCGTTACACCTGTCGTAATAATCCATTCAGAATTGAAATGAGGCCCAGTTTGACCCGTGTAAACGCTCGTTCCCTGTTGTTTGGTCCCAGGTTTGCGTATCACCTGCGGCAGTGGCAGATCGAGGGCACCGGGATCAGCAGTCACCTCAAAGCTCTGAGCGATAAACAGTCTCTGCCCCTGAGGATCGTGTGCCAGCCTGCGGGACTCCCCGACAAGGTACAGCCCACACACCGCACCGGGTCTGGACCTGAGCGCCGGGTCTGGACCTGAGCAACCGGGTCTGGACCTGAGCGCCGGGGTCTGGACCTGAGCGCGGGGTCTGGACCTGAGCGCTGGGTCTGGACCTGAGCGCCGGGTCTGGACCTGAGCGCCGGATCTGGACCTGAGCGCCGGGTCTGGACCTGAGCGCCGGATCTGGACCT
Source organism: Odontamblyopus lacepedii (assembly GCA_034769755.1). Classification (NCBI taxonomy): domain Eukaryota; kingdom Metazoa; phylum Chordata; class Actinopteri; order Gobiiformes; family Gobiidae; genus Odontamblyopus; species Odontamblyopus lacepedii. The sequence goes on from CM068353.1 coordinate 3,668,521, forward strand.
GAGCACGGGGTCTGGACCTGAGCGCCGGGTCTGGACCTGAGCGCCGGGTCTGGACCTGAGCGCCGGGTCTGGACCTGAGCAACCGGGTCTGGACCTGAGCACGGGGTCTGGACCTGAGCACGGGGTCTGGACCTGAGCACGGGGTCTGGACCTGAGCGCCGGGTCTGGACCTGAGCGCCGGGTCTGGACCTGAGCGCCGGGTCTGGACCTGAGCGCCGGGTCTGGACCTGAGCGCCGGGTCTGGACCTGAGCGCCGGGTCTGGACCTGAGCGCCGGGTCTGGACCTGAGCACCGGGTCTGGACCTGAGCAACCGGGTCTGGACCTGAGCGCCGGGTCTGGACCTGAGCGCCGGGTCTGGACCTGAGCGCCGGGTCTGGACCTGAGCGCCGGGTCTGGACCTGAGCGCCGGGTCTGGACCTGAGCACGGGGTCTGGACCTGAGCACGGGGTCTGGACCTGAGCGCCGGGTCTGGACCTGAGCGCCGGCTCTGGACCTGAGCGCCGGCTCTGGACCTGAGCGCCCGGTCTGGACCTGAGCGCCGGGTCTGGACCTGAGCGCCGGGTCTGGACCTGAGCACGGGGTCTGGACCTGAGCACGGGGTCTGGACCTGAGCGCCGGGTCTGGACCTGAGCGCCGGGTCTGGACCTGAGCACGGGGTCTGGACCTGAGCGCCGGGTCTGGACCTGAGCGCCGGGTCTGGACCTGAGCACGCGGTCTGGACCTGAGCACGGGGTCTGGACCTGAGCGCCGGGTCTGGACCTGAGCGCCGGGTCTGGACCTGTTTCCCAGTCTAACAGAGGTCACAGATGGACTCAACTCTGACGTAGCTCCAAGTAAAGCTCCTGAACTCTGCAGAACCGACTCCTGTGAGCTTTAAATCATGTTCTAATGTTGTTCCCTCCTCAGAAACACACCTGGAGTTGTGTTTTGTTTCATTCACGTTTGAGTAACTCTTTATTATTCGTCTGTCTGCATCTCCAAAGCTCAAAACGGTCTGTTCCACCTCGTGACGTCACCGTGAAGCCGTAGTTTTCACGCCAACAGCTCCTTTTACCTTTAGTTCAGTAGAAATGGGCAATTCCAGTCGCTGAAATGATCCAAATGATTCTAGTGAAGGTGTGTGGAGTTTAAAAACACAGTGAGGCACTTCCTACTTCCTGTATCGCCACGTGACTTCACAAGGTGGAACTGAGGGTTTTCTGTTGGAGAGAAGAGCGCTGACTCTTAAATCTGTTTGTGTGTTAAACATGTGTGAATGAAACAAAAACGCAACTCCAGGTCTGTTTGTGACGAGGAAACTCCATTAGAACAGATCAGAAAACAGCATTAACCCTTCCAGATCTAAGGGGATTTTTAATACATTTGTCCTCGCCTGGATTTTTTTCTTAATTTTGCGATTAAAACTCCCTTTTTTACTCCCTCATGAAGTGTTATAAATCCTTTTTTTCAGTCCAACCTGTTATTTCACAATCTGTTGCTGTAGTTGTGTCATGTGGCTGTAATAAAAGCTACAGGACCAGAAATAGAGATGGAAAAAAACAAAATAAAATTCACACTCTTTCATACAAAACACACAGCAAACGTGTAAACAACTTTTTGGACATAAAAAATGCTTAATTTAGGGCCTTAGCTACAAAAGTGCACTCTGTAAGTAAACTAAAAATCTCCTTATTGGCTCAAAACTAAACAGGAAATACGGAAACAGCTCCTTTCAGCACCACGGCCAGCTCCACATCACTTCCTGCATTTCCCTGGTGTTTATTACATTTGGATTTGGACATTTGGACTGAAATAAAACTTTCAAATTAAAATAGCAAAGAGATGCACAATTACACACACCAAGATGGACGGAGCGCATGAGTTTGAGGCGCAGGCTCAACGGCTTTTAGGGCAACGAGATTAGGTCTAGATTTATGTGTGTTTCCCAAAATTTCCTTTCTTTCTTTCTTTTTCTTTCTTTCTGTCTTTTCTCTTTCATCTGTCTTTTTTCTTTCTTGTTTTTCTTTCTTTCATCTTTTCTTCACTTTTTCTTTCTTTCATCCTTCTTTTTTTCTTTCTTTCTTTTTTATTTTTTTCTTTCTTTGTTCTTAAATCTTTCATCTTCCTTTCCTTTTCTTCTTTCTTTCTTTTTCTCTTCTTTTTTCTTTCTTTATTTTTCACTCTTTTCACCCTCTCCTCTCCCATTGTTTCACCCTCTCCTCTCCTGTGGTTTCACCCTCTCCTCTCCCGTCGTTTCACCCTCTCCTCTCCTGTGGTTTCACCCTCTCCTCTCCCATTGTTTCACCCTCTCCTCTCCTGTGGTTTCACCCGCTCCTCTACCTTCGTTTCTCCCTCTCCTCTCCCGTCGTTTCACCCTCTCCTCTCCCGTCGTTTCACCCTCTCCTCTCCTGTGGTTTCACCCTCTCCTCTCCCGTCGTTTCACCCTCTCCTCTCCTGTGGTTTCACCCTCTCCTCTCCCGTCGTTTCACCCTCTCCTCTCCTGTGGTTTCACCCTCTCCTCTACCTTCGTTTCTCCCTCTCCTCTCCCGTCGTTTCACCCTCTCCTCTCCCGTCGTTTCACCCTCTCCTCTCCTGTGGTTTCACCCTCTCCTCTCCTGTGGTTTCATCCTCTCCTCTCCCATCGTTTCACCCTCTCCTCTCCTGTGGTTTCACCCTCTCCTCCTGTGGTTTCACCCTCTCCTCTCCCGTCGTTTCACCCTCTCCTCTCCTGTGGTTTCACCCTCTCCTTTCCTGTGGTTTCACCCTCTCCTCTCCCGTCGTTTCACCCTCTCCTCGTGTCGTTTCACCCTCTCCTCGTGTCGTTTCACCCTCTCCTCTCCCGTCGTTTCACCCTCTCCTCGCGTCGTTTCACCCTCTCCTCTCCCGTTGTTTCACCCTCTCCTCGTGTCGTTTCACCCTCTCCTTGTGTCGTTTCACCCTCTCCTCTCTCATCGTTTCACCCTCTCTTCGTGTCGTTTCACCCTCTCCTCTCCCGTTGTTTCACCCTCTCCTCTCCCGTCGTTTCACCCTCTCCTCGTGTCGTTTCACCCTCTCCTCTCCTGTGGTTTCACCCTCTCCTCTCCTGTGGTTTCACCCTCTCCTCTCCCGTGGTTTCACCCTCTCCTCTCCCGTGGTTTCACCCTCTCCTCTCCCGTCATTTCACCCTCTCCTCTCCTGTGGTTTCACCCTCTCCTCTCCTGTGGTTTCACCCTCTCCTCTCCTGTGGTTTCACCCTCTCCTCTCCTGTGGTTTCACCCTCTCCTCTCTCGTGGTTTCACCCTCTCCTCTCTCATTGTTTCACCCTCTCCTCTGCCGTGGTTTCACCCTCTCCTCTCCCGTCATTTCACCCTCTCCTCTCCTGTGGTTTCACCCTCTCCTCTCCTGTGGTTTCATCCTCTCCTCTCTCATTGTTTCACCCTCTCCTCTGCCGTGGTTTCATCCTCTCCTCTCTCATTGTTTCACCCTATCCTCTCCCGTCATTTCACCCTCTCCTCTCCCGTCGTTTCACCCTCTCCTCTCCTGTGGTTTCACCCTCTCCTCTCCCGTCGTTTCACCCTCTCCTCTCCTGTGGTTTCATCCTCTCCTCTCCCGTCGTTTCACCCTCTCCTCTCCTGTGGTTTCACCCTCTCCTCTACCTTCGTTTCTCCCTCTCCTCTCCCGTCGTTTCACCCTCTCCTCTCCCGTCGTTTCACCCTCTCCTCTCCTGTGGTTTCACCCTCTCCTCTCCTGTGGTTTCATCCTCTCCTCTCCCATCGTTTCACCCTCTCCTCTCCTGTGGTTTCACCCTCTCCTCCTGTGGTTTCACCCTCTCCTCTCCCGTCGTTTCACCCTCTCCTCTCCTGTGGTTTCACCCTCTCCTTTCCTGTGGTTTCACCCTCTCCTCTCCCGTCGTTTCACCCTCTCCTCGTGTCGTTTCACCCTCTCCTCGTGTCGTTTCACCCTCTCCTCGTGTCGTTTCACCCTCTCCTCTCCCGTCGTTTCACCCTCTCCTCGCGTCGTTTCACCCTCTCCTCTCCCGTTGTTTCACCCTCTCCTCGTGTCGTTTCACCCTCTCCTCGTGTCGTTTCACCCTCTCCTCTCTCATCGTTTCACCCTCTCTTCGTGTCGTTTCACCCTCTCCTCTCCCGTTGTTTCACCCTCTCCTCTCCCGTCGTTTCACCCTCTCCTCGTGTCGTTTCACCCTCTCCTCTCCTGTGGTTTCACCCTCTCCTCTCCTGTGGTTTCACCCTCTCCTCTCCCGTGGTTTCACCCTCTCCTCTCCCGTGGTTTCACCCTCTCCTCTCCCGTCATTTCACCCTCTCCTCTCCTGTGGTTTCACCCTCTCCTCTCCTGTGGTTTCACCCTCTCCTCTCCTGTGGTTTCACCCTCTCCTCTCCTGTGGTTTCACCCTCTCCTCTCCTGTGGTTTCACCCTCTCCTCTACCATCGTTTCTCCCTCTCCTCTCCCGTGGTTTCACCCTCTCCTCTCTCATTGTTTCACCCTCTCCTCTGCCGTGGTTTCACCCTCTCCTCCCCTGTCGTTTCACCCTCTCCTCCTGTCGTTTCACCCTCTCCTCTCCCGTTGTTTCACCCTCTCCTCTCCCGTCGTTTCACCCTCTCCTCTCCCGTCGTTTCACCCTCTCCTCTCCCGTCGTTTCACCCTCTCCTCGTGTCGTTTCACCCTCTCCTCGTGTCGTTTCAGATGACCATCGAGATGTACCCGAGTGACCAGGTGGCGGACCTGAGGGCCGAGGTCACGCACTGGTACGAGAACCTGCAGAAGGAGCAGCTCAACCAGCAGCCGCAGCTCCAGGAGTTTGGGCAGAGCTCGAGGCCCGGAGCCGCCGACTTCCCAGGTCTGAGCTGCACCGTTACATTTACCAGCAACTAGCATGCTAAGAGGCACTTCCTAATTATAAGGCCTTGTTTACACGTACACGGATATTTTTTAAGACGAATATTTCCCTCGCTCCGTTTTCTGAAATAACATCGTGCACACAGCATCGTGACTCAGTGAATATGAGTGTTCTCTGTGTGTGACTCAGTGAATATGAGTGTTCTCTCTGTGTGACTCAGTGAATATGAGTGTTCTCTGTGTGACTCAGTGAATATGAGTGTTCTCTTTGTGACTCAGTGAATATGAGTGTTCTCTGTGTGACTCAGTGAATATGAGTGTTCTCTTTGTGACTCAGTGAATATGAGTGTTCTCTCTGTGACTCAGTGAATATGAGTGTTCTCTGTGTGTGACTCAGTGAATATGAGTGTTCTCTCTGTGTGACTCAGTGAATATGAGTGTTCTCTCTGTGACTCAGTGAATATGAGTGTTCTCTCTGTGTCTCAGTGAATATGAGTGTTCTCTCTGCGGCTCAGTGAATATGAGTGTTCTCTCTGTGACTCAGTGAATATGAGTGTTCTCTCTGTGACTGGGTGAATATGAGTGTTCTCTGTGTGACTCAGTGAATATGAGTGTTCTCTCTGCGGCTCAGTGAATATGAGTGTTCTCTCTGTGACTCAGTGAATATGAGTGTTCTCTCTGTGACAGAGGATGTTCTGCTGGTGCTGAGTCTGTTCTGTGCGTATGTCGTGTTGCAGATGCTGCGTAAACATGTGAAACCGGGACACTCAAAAACCCGATCACACCCGGGACACTGATGTGCAGGGAAACGCACTCTGAGGAATATAGGGATCTCCAAGGAGCCAGAGCTGAGACGTGGGACTGTGAGGCTCCAGAGTTTGTGCTCAGACCTCGACTCCTCAGGCTACGTTACACAGACACCGACATTCAGTTTGTCCATTAAAATGAACGTGATCGGAGAAATTCTTAACGATCAATTACCGATTAATCGACTAATCCTGCCCATCTCTAGTTTACATGAACCCACATAAATACACCGTCGAGCGCCGTCATAACTACGCCAAGCCTCTAGGGGCCAGTGTAGGAAGAAGGAAAACACTCTGCAGCCAATCAGAATCCTCATTTCGACAACAACGAATAGAGTCGCTTCCTGTTCCTTTCTAAACGACAAACATGGCTCCAGGTTCGTTTGTCTGGACAGAAGCGAAGTTGAATCGACAGGAGACGCGGGACGGTCGTCTCCCCCTCGATATAAGGACGCAGCGAGTCGGAGAGTAACAGCAGTGACGACCGCGACATCCTGAAACTTTCACGCCGCTCCTCCAGGACAAACGCTTCATTTTCAAAACGATCCCACCAGACTGCGGTGCGCCCAGGTCAGACCCAAAAACGGAGACGTAAACCTGGAGAAAAGTTAAATCGGAGAGTCTGGATTTATTAAAGCACTTGTGCCACAATTACGAAGAAGAATAGAAAACCAAAAACCTTCTGTCCCTCACGCGAGCTCCGTCTCTCCCTAATCTCGAACGGCAGAACAAAAACAGGTTCTTTTACAATTGACAAACATGAAATCAACATGAGGTAAAACACACGATAATATTGATCTAAACAGTTCTCAAAAGGAGGCGACTTGTCTGCGTGAACCGAGGCATCGATTAGACTGAACCCAAGGGGACCAATAATTCTAAATGGTGAGAATGAACAGAACAGCAGCCTGTGGTTTTACCCCTGATAAATAAGGACTGAACATAGTGACCTGCCTTGAAGTAGCCCAGACACAGCAGGTCAGACCTCTGCAGTGACCAGGAATACAGAGAAACTTTAGCAGCTGTGAGTTACTAGTCATATGAACCCAGACAATACACTCTTTAGCTTAACAAAGTAAGAAATTTGCATCACAACGGCGACTGGGTCTTCGGGTCGTGAGGTCATTTGTCTCTTCGTCGATATGAGACATTTGGAAACTTGGTGGAAGCTCGGCCTTTTCATGCGCGTGGCCAACAGAGCCGATCACATGTACTAACTACGGCACGTTCTCACGCCTGGAGAAACAGCGGCTCCGTTCAAACCAAACCTGCGCCCGTAATGTGACCGAAGTGTGTGGAGAGAATGAGCTGAATGACTTTTGATAAGGACGACGATTGAACTGGGTGTGACTGAGGGCACAGAGTTTTAATGATGCTCCGGTCATTATAGAGACGTTCTCTTTGTATGTTTGTATTTATGAACTATAACATCAACCTGCCCGGGGACGACGGGTGGAAATTAGCTCTGGCGCTACAACCTGGTCCAAGCATCTGTCCTCTTAAGGTTGATGTATATTGTGCACTGTCCCTGTGTCATTAAATAAACAAACTAAACTGAACATACGTCCGCTGTTTGTGCAAATGCAAACACAGGACAAGTGTTTGCAGCGGAAGTAACGCGACTGCTGCTCTGACGCTTCCACTTTAGCCGGAGTTTTTATAAAGAATTCTCCGTTTGCGCGTAAAAGATGGGCACAAACAAAGGGAAATGTCTCCGTTTTTAAAAATATCTGTGTACGTGGAAATGGGGCCTCAGACAGTAAAACGTTACACAGCTGTTCTGGACATATTTTGCTCAAATACATCGAAAATAGTTTTAAAAATCCAAATGATTCAGTTATTAAATGAGTGGTGCATTGTGTGGCTTCGCCGTCACCTGCTTGTTTCTATGGATACGTCGTTGCTGTGCCTGGAATGTCCCACAGTGTGACATTAAACAGCTCTGCTTGACATTTATTCGATCACAGCTGGTTTCAGAAGCTCAAAAAATACCGAGGAAAAACGGGCGTCTCCAAAGATCTGACCCGCAACTTGGTGTGGTTTAATGACGTAAAGGTTTAATGCCGTACTGCGGAACATTTCAAACAAAGGAGAAAAGCATTGGACGGACCCTCCACCGGAAAAGCGCTTTTAAATGATCAATTTCGTGTCGCTCATGTTGGTTTTTGTGTTAAATGCAACGTTTCCAGGAGTTTTCTCATTTGAAAAGATGTCGTATTTTGTTTATCGCTATGACAACGGTCCTGTTTTCGCGTCACTCCGGGCGCACTGACGGCCTCTGTCCACAGGGGGGCTGATGGGGCCGGTCAGGATGATCTCCTCCGGACACGAGCTGACCACAGACTACGACGAGAAAACGCTGCACGAGCTCGGCTTCAAAGACATGCAGGTGAGGAAGAATATTCCACCTTTATTTATACAGCACAAGGTTTACAGCAGCAAAGAGCCATAAAACTATATATATATAGTAGTAGTAGTAGTAGTAGTATCAGTAGTAGTATCAGTAGTAGTATCAGTAGTATCAGTAGTAGTATCAGTAGTAGTATCAGTAGTATCAGTATCCAGAAAGCACAAAAACAGAGTTCATTATAATAAATGTGTTAATGAAATACAGAGTTCCCACAGTCATGGAAATCCTGGAAAAGTCATGGAAATGAATCATCTCTTTCACAGACCGGGACTAGACCAGGACTAGACCAGGACCAGACCAGGACCAGACCAGGAGTGAACTGAGACCAAACCAGGACTAGACCTTAGTCCTAAACCAGGACTAGACCTGCACTAGACCAGGACTAGACCTGGACCAGGCGGGGACTGGACCGGGACTGGACCTGGACTCGACCTGGACTCGACCTGCACTAGACCTGCACTAGACCAGGACTAGACCAGGACTAGACCATAGTCCTAACCCGGGACTAAACCCTAGCCCTAAACCAGGACTAAACCTTAGTCCTAAACCAGGACTAAACCAGGACTAAACCAGGTCTAAACCAGGACTAAACCAGGACTAAACCAGGACTAAACCAGGACTAAACCAGGACTAAACCAGGTCTAAACCAGGTCTAAACCAGGTCTAAACCTTAGTCCTAAACCAGGACTAAACCAGGACTAAACCAGGACTAAACCAGGACTAAACCAGGTCTAAACCAGGTCTAAACCAGGTCTAAACCAGGTCTAAACCAGGTCTAAACCAGGTCTAAACCTTAGTCCTAAACCAGGACTAAACCAGGGCTAAACTAGGGCTAAACCAGGGCTAAACCAGGACTAAACCAGGACTAAACCAGGAGTAAACCAGGTCTAAACCAGGTCTAAACCAGGTCTAAACCAGGTCTAAACCAGGACTAAACCAGGACTAAACCAGGACTAAACCAGGACTAAACCAGGACTAAACCAGGACTAAACCAGGTCTAAACCAGGTCTAAACCAGGCTGTGGGCCCCTCCTCTGTCATATCTGCACATCACACTAGAGCTGAGCATTTTTTTAATGAAAATTTTAACCAAATTTGATGATGTGAAACTTTTAGACTTGGACTTAGACAAACTTTATTGATCCACAAGGGAAATGATTTGGACCCAGGAGCTCCAACACCACAATATAATATAATAACAAAGAGTAAAAAAGATAAATGATGATAAGAAAATCTAAAATAAGTGAAAAAAGACATGATTATAAGTCAAAATAAAACTGAAAGGTAAGTAATAAAATTGATAAATTGACCGCTGAGTCCTACATGTCACTGATTAAGAAAACAACATCTGAGAAGGAAGTTTGTACGTCACAGTGGGCGTGTTTCGACAAAATGAAGTGTTTAAAGATTCCTCAAACGCCAATCACTCCGAATGAGCGTCAAGCCGTGGTGACGTTCTTTAACCCGGTGTGTCGTCAGATGGTGTTCGTGTCGTTGGGCGCCCCCCGGAGGGAGAGGAAGGGCGAGGGCGTACAGCTGCCCGCCTCCTGCCTGCCTCCCCCGCAGAAAGAGCACATCCCGATGCTGCTGCTGCTCCAGGAGCCGCACCTCACCTCCCTGTTCGAGCTGCTGGAGATGTTGGCCTGCTTCAAACCGCCCGGCCCGCACGCCGACAAGGCCCAGGACAACGCCGAGGTGAGACGGACGCTTTATAACCGCGTACGCTCCAAATGGTTTTCCTGTCTCCAAAATGACCGTAACGATGCATGAAAAAAGGAATTCAGTGTGATAACAGATTTAAAACCTGACCGATTCTCCTCGTCTCTGTGGTTTGCACTTTTTGTTGCAGATTTAGTCATTTTTTGTACACAGCGAAAACCCTGAGAAAATGTTAAAATAGATTCTGAGTCCATTTTAACATTTTCTCAGGGTTTATATGAGTTGAATCTGACATTTTTGGAAATGTTAATGACGTAAAACTGGACCAGAGTTCCTGTTTAACCCTGAAATCAAGAGTTACATTTAAAGCAAAACTAAGTAAATGTCTCTAAAGCCCCTCTGATGGTCACATGTGACATTTTGGGGTGTTTAAAGGGTTCTCTGGCGCCCCCCTCTGGCTCTGGGCAGAAAAGCCACACACGCAACTTGGCTCCTGCCGACCCGGATCTCGGCTCTCGGGGTCTGTTCTCGTTCTCCCCAGAGCCAAACTGCTCTACGACGAGATAGTGTATCACGGTAGTGTTGAGATTCTGTGCGTTTAAGTAGGGCTTCTTTAATTGTCACTACCTGCATCAGACTTTTACCCTCACTTAGCACATGGAGATACGCAACCCCCCGTTACTTGTCTTAAGATCAACATTAATTCCTTCAAAGACATTGATTACAACCTTGTGTAAACCTTTGACTGGAAGCATTTCTCCATCCTGTTATTTCAATGATTACAACCTTGTGTGAATCTTTGATAATAAACATTTCTATTCTGTCACTTTCCTTAGTCGTAGAGAATAGCTACCCCCAAAATTAAAACACCTCCCCTTCATAACCCTGCACCACTCAGACTTAATTCTTCTATATAGTCTACCCCTTAATAAATCTCTATAAGATATACTTAAATTGCACTTACCTTTAGGTGGACACCGGTACCTTTACCTCCTAAAATGTGTGCGTGATTTTGCAAATTTTTAGATCAATGCTTGAAATTGTCTTTATCGTGATTTTGCACCACAGATTTATTTATCTTATTTATATATTGTTTCCACCATTCATACAATCATCATTGCATACATGAAAAGACAGACAAACGTATAAAACATATGCCAGCTCGAAGATTAACTGACTCTTGATATATCAGCTATTAGAACAGACTGGTTTTCTTTTTTCACAGGTCAGCTCGAAGATTAACTGACTTTCTATTATTTAGACAAAATCAGACAAACAACTGTTCATTCGGAAATTCACTCAAAGAGAGGAAGCTGAGAAGTAATAAATGCATATAACATATGATTACTCACACTCTCACAAGCCGTATCAGTATATCTGGCAATTAATCATTCATACTCACATAACCGTGTAGAACAATTTCAAGCAGATGAATATTTACAGGAGATATTGTAGAGAAATCGGGTGAGGGAAGTTGGTTTGGTATTTCATGTTTTTCTGTGCTTCAGAGGCCGAGATAATCAGGTTTTGTCATAAACAAAAACCTTCAAAATCCTTCAGGTGATAAGGACCTTTTCCCTAGAATAGCGTAGGTTTTCCTAGACCTTTTTTTGCAGGCGTTTTAGGCGTTAATGGAGCCGAGATTCTAATTTTGACACCTTTGTTTTGTGCCCTTCAGAGCGGCCGCTGTGAGGAGCTGCACCTCCACGCAGAGAACCTCTCCCGTCGCGTCTGGGAGCTGCTGATGCTTCTGCCCACGTGTCCCAAGATGCTCCAGGCCTTTCAGAACATCTCAGACGAGCCGGTCAGACCCTTTAACCACACTGCAAATGCTCAGACCCTTTAACGAAACTGGGAACTCTCAGACCCTTTAATAACTGACTAAGTGACTCTCAAATTCAGAATAAAAATGTCACCTTATATTCAGCACAGATATTTTCAAGCCCTCAAATTCAACGGTCAAAATTCAGGGTGTGGAATTCAGAGTGTAAAATTCTGCAGCAAAGATCTAAGATGCCAAGGCAGAAGCAATCGATCATGAGTGTGGAATTCGGCGTGTGGAATTCGCAGTGTGAAATTTGGAGTGTAAAATTCTGCAGCAAAGATCCAAGACGCCAAGGCAGAAGCAATCGATCAGGAGTGTGGAATTCGGGGTGTGAAATTCGCAGTGTGAAATTCAGAGTGTAAAATTCTGCAGTAAAGATTCAAGATGCCAAGGCAGAAGCAATCGATCATGGGTGTGGAATTCGGCGTGTGGAATTCGCAGTGTGAAATTTGGAGTGTAAAATTCTGCAGCAAAGATCCAAGACGCCAAAGCAGAGGCGATCGATCATGGGTGTGGAATTCGGCGTGTGGAATTCGGCGTGTGGAATTCAGCGTGTGGAATTCGGCGTGTGGAATTTGGAGTGTAAAATTCTGCAGCAAAGATCCAAGACACCAAGGCAAAAGCAATCGAGTGAGTGAGGAGGACAGAGGCTGTTTCCTATTGGCTGTTCTCGTCTGTGGGCGGGGCTTGAGGTTTTGATGGGGCGAATTCTGACTAATCACATCGCTTCACTGCACCATTTCCTGTTTGTTACTAAGTCAGATCGGATCACTCCGGATCGATTGCTTATGCCTTGACATCTTGGATCTTTGCTGCAAATTTTTTACGCTCTGAATTTTTGACGGTTGAATTAGCGGGCTTGAAAATATTTGTGCTGAATATTTAAAAGGTGATTTTTGTTAAAAAACACTTTGAAAAGGTATATTTAACATTTCAGTGACTAAAATAAAGAATAAAAATAATTTAAACATCTTTTTTAAGAGTTAAAGTGAGAAATTCAAAATCTAATGGAACAAATGATCTTCCGCACAGACAGCACAACTTTATTACAGGAAAACGCAGATTCTGCCCATTTCAGTCCCAGTTTCGGTGTCAGTGCCGTTTTATTTTTGGATTTCGCTTTGTTCACGTGTTTTGTTTCCAGACGGACGAGGGTCTGTGCTGGAAGGAGCTGCTCCGGATCAAGAGTCCTCACAAACTGCTGTACGCTCTGGAGATCATCGAAGCTCTGGGCAAACCCAACCGAAGGATCCACCGGGAGTCCACCGTAAGAGACGCGCTGTAGACATAAAAAAAACTGTAAACTGACATTAAAGATTGTGTCATTTTTTGTGTTTAGTTTTCTCTACGGAAGCCGGGGGCTCAGAACAAATTACATGAGTGCTTTTTGTGTTTTTTCAGGGCAGCTACAGTGACCTGTACCCAGACTCTGACGACTCCAGCGAAGATCAGATCGAGAACAGCAAAAACTCCTGGAGCTGCAAGGTAAATACTACGACTACTACTACGACTACTACTACTGCTACTACTACTGCTACTACTACTACTACAACTCTGCTACTACTGCTGCTACTACTACTGCTACTACTACTACTGCTACTACTACTACTACAACTCTGCTACTACTACTACTACAACTCTGCTACTACTACTACTACTGCTGCTGCTACTGCTGCTGCTACTACTTCTACTACTACTACTACTACTGCTGCTGCTACTACTGCTGCTACTACTTCTACTACTACTGCTACTACTACTACTACAACTCTGCTACTACTACTACTAAAACACGTTTCTTGGTTGTGTTTCAGTTTGTTTCGTCTGGAGGACTTCAGCTGCTTTTGGAAATCTTCAACTCTGGAATTTTGGAGCCGAAAGACCAAGAATCATGGACCGTGGTGAGAAAAGTGTCTCCTCCTCTCGGGCGGAGGTTGTGGGTTAAATTCCTGATCCCGGAGTGTTGTTTGTGTTCTGTTTGGAGGTTGTGAGTTAGATTCCTGATCCCGGAGTGTTGTTTGTGTTCCGTTTGGAGGTTGTGGGTTAGATTCCTGATCCCGGAATGTTTTCTGTGGTGTCCATAGTGGCTGCTGGACTGCCTGGCGTGTCTGCTGAAGCTCATCTGTCAGTTTGCGGTGGACCCTGCAGATCTGGACTTGGCCTATCACGACGTGTTCTCCTGGTCCGGACTCAACGAGAGCCAGAGGAAACGGGCGTGGCCGGGGAAGTCCAGGAAGTCTACAGTGGAGCACGGCAAAGGACTGCACATCCCACGACTCACCGAGGTACGAGCGGGAAGTGGGATTTTGTACGTGTGACATCCTCATGAGGCCCGTTGTCTTTAAGTGTAATGTGCGGAAGCCTGAAGGGGCTCACAACAAATGTAAACACCGCAACACAACAAAAACCCACAACACACCAAAAAAAGCCACAACGGAAGTGACAGTTCCATTTTCCCACCTGGGAGGACTCCCAACAAATACACACAACGCCGCAACACAAATACAAACACGCAACACAAATACCAACACAGATCAATCCTGGCTACAAAACAATAAATTACTTTTACTTACGTTTCCGACTTCACTTTTCCGTTTCTTTACTCTTCACATTCTTCTTCAACTTTCCCATTCACTGATGAAGGGAATACCGGCTCTTTTGGCTCAGCTCCATAAAAAGAGCCGGCTTTTCACGTTGTTTCATTTCTTTAATTAATTTATGACCAACAACAATATAAAATTATACACAAAATGAATTGCTAATGTAAAAAACATGTTTTATTTATATATATTGATTATATAAATGTGCTTTTATTTATGCACTCCACAGCTCCACAGAAAATGTAAAAAATAAATGGTCCTCTCGACCACCACTCTACATACTTTTCCGGTGCTCCGCTCAACAGATGCACTGAGTAATAATGTGTTTAATGCAGCTTTGTGCACATTTGTTTACGTTTTACAGAAACAAAACTTAAAAGCGCATGGCTCATTTGCATACAGTATAAGCGCTGAAAAAAACTGCTTGTGCACTGATGCGGTCAGCTTCTGTCTCAGCTTCTGTCTCAGCGTCTGTCTCAGCTTCTGTCTCAGCTTCTGTCAGACTAACTACCGCCCTTCCCCCCTCTGCTCAGTGCAAACACATACTGACCAATCACATGCGACGTGAAGAGAAAAAAAATGAGAGCGGGAGAGTGAGAGAAAAATAAAAACACAGCTCCCAGTAAGGGGCTCCTGTTGAAGAGCCGTTTAGTTTGTGACTGACCCATCACTACCGTTCACTTCCCGCTTGATCCTCGGAGTCCCGTGGCCACGTTTTTGTTGCATTGTGGCTTTTTGTTGCGTTGTGGCGTTTGTATTTGTTGTGAGCTCCCCCTGGGTTCCGTAGTTATGGCACCATCTGGCAAAAAATGTAAATAAATAAAAAAGAATTAACAAAAAGGTAACGAAAGGAGGGGAGGGGAAGGAGAAAAAATAGGAAAAATCGTTCTCTTTTGGTTTATTACCAGTACCTACTCATACACACACACACACACACACAATCACACTCTCACACACTTGCCCTTCCATATAAGAAGAACAGAAACCATTCTTATCTTTAAACTCCCCATTCCCTCAAGTCCAAATGTCTAATGTCTTTACCTGTTTGTATTGTCTCTAATATCACATTATATCATCATCATCAGAGAGAACTACATAGACCATGATCCTTTGCTCCATTTCAGTACAGACCACATGAAGAAATAACTGTTCTGAGCACTTTTACATCTTAGTTCTTTGGATCAAGTCTTGTGAAGGCATTTTAAAAGGAAAAACTAGCATATTCACAGTTGTGTTAGACTCCACAAAATATCACAATAAATATCGTTTCCTCCCTGTTCTCTGCAGGTGTTTCTGAGTCTGGTCCAGGGCACGTCTCTGATCCAGCGTTTGATAAATGTCGCCTACACCTACGACAACCTGGCGCACAGGTCAGACTCTGGGCTTTATGTGATGTTTATGGTTTAATCGTGTTTTTACCTTTTAACTCATCCTTTTTTTCTCTTCAGAGTTTTGAAGGCTCAGTCCGACCACCGATCACGACATGAAGGTACATTTAACTACTGCTTTTTTGTTCTTAATAATAAAATAAAACGTGTCTTGCCCCAGTCATGTAAATTGTATAAGCAGCTTAAGGTCAATATAAGTGAAAAATGGTGAATAATTAGGATGCTGTGAATGCATAAGTTAAGGGAGGAATAACTTTGGGTCACTGCAAACTGTTTAAAATGATCTAGTTCTGGTTTTCCATGGTTTTAAGACGCTAAAAATCAGATGTTTAGGCCCAGGTTTAGTTATATTTATGATATTATTGATTTGTTTTCTACATTTCTTCTCCAGTGACGCATTACTCCATGTGGTTGCTGGTCAGCTGGGCTCACTGCTCCTCTTCAGTAAAGTCCAGTCTGGCCGACAGTGAACACCTGCACGACTGGCTCAAGAAGCTCACCCTGCTCATCCCCGAGGTACAAACGCACCGTGCAGCTCTTACCCTGGTGACCCCATGCACACATGAGCAAACACTGCCAAAAAGTTGTACGAAAACGCAAGAGAAAATGCAAAATTGATTTAAAGAGCACATGTTGAGGAGCCTGTGATCAATACGAGCGTTCGTGGTCCTGTTGAAAAACTGTTGGCTAATGTCTTTGAGTTATGCGATACCTCTTTTCCACTGCAACGAACCAGGTGCTGGTTCTGGGCTGTTGCTGCTACTGGTTCGGTGCTGGTGCTTCCTGCCGATTATCCAAGAACCGGCTCGTTTTTCCACCACCTGAGAGCCGGAGAAGTGCTACGTTGCTACCGTTGTCCTAGAACCCAACAGCTGTCAGCTCCGATAATAACACTGGAGGACTATCGCTACAGATCTGTTCTGCTGATATTCATTTTACAAACGTTCTTGTCAATCCAAAGATGAAACATACAGCTCTTTGTCATTGTCATCAGCAAAGGATATGTTCCCGAAGAAAAGTAACTGTTGCTGCGCAGGCTGGAGCACCGCGGGCAGTTGCTTCACTGATGTGTTTTTACGTAATAAATCGACTAAAGTCACTCTCTCGACCGGGAAAGCCGGGGGCATCTGAATTCAAATGCAAAGGCGTCACCATTTCGCATGACTTCTTATGAAAGTGCGTCACTATAACCCCGCCCCGAGCACCTACGTCACCAGTTCTTGTTTCTGGACCAGCCTTTAGTTGGTGCTGAGTTGGAACCGGTTCTTCAGGGCCAGAGTCGGTTTATTTGTGTGGAAAAACAAAAAACTGGTCCAAGATTTGGCTCCGAACCACCACTGGAACTGTCCTGGTGGAAAAGTTGTAAGAGAGAGACTAATTTAACGGCACAAATCAGATCACCTGTTCTAGTTCCAGCTAAGTCAGTTCTTTCAGGTCCGACTGTGTGAAAATAAAACTCAGGTTAAGGTCAGAGTTATTGTGAAAATAAAACTCAGAAGGGCCAATTCATACTCCATAAGACCTTTGTTCTTGTTCTTGAGGTGACGAGAACAAACACTACGACCGTATGGGCTCTGACATTTCATACTTCAAAAAATTCGGCTGCCGAACTGCCCCGTCCCCTCACTCTGTCCCGCCCCCCCCACTCTGTCCCGCCCCCCCCCACTCTGCCCCGCCCCCTCACTCTGCCCCGCCCCCTGTTAGCGAAGTATTAATATCATACCTCCGTTTGACTAGGAATAGGAGTCATATTGGTACACGTGTCTCTGTGCTTGATGAAGGGAGGTATAAAACCAGGGTGTTTGTTTTCATCCCCCAGCCTGACCACTCTTTTTTTCTTTTTTTGTGACACGTCTTTTGGCTTTTGCAAACTTATCACGAAGGTTATGCCAGACTTTTCTGCATTGGTTTTCGTCAGATCATAAAATGTCTCCACGAGTTTCTTGCCATTTGGCTCTTTGTCGTCATTGAGCGTCGTGTCGTAAAGAGAGTCTGTATTTCCTCACCATTTCCACCAGCTGAGACTCAAAACAATCTTTTTTCTTGTTCCGCACTTGAGAGGAAGCAGCTGTTGGATCTGCGCTCCAAATGGCTCCAACAGATAAACCACACCCACATAAAAATAACCAATCAGCGCTGGCGAGGTGTCGAGAACAAGCCGCAAGAACTGCCGAACATTAGCTGAACGAAATGACTAATGTCTTATGCAGTATGAATAGGCCTTAACTTGAGTAACAGAGCTTCAAACAGAGCAGTCCCTACAGTTAGCGTCATGCCCCCGTGAATGTGGATGACATCAGCTGCAAAGTATCAGTTAGTGTTATTTATTTCCACACAAAAGGGTAGTGCTGTTTGTATCATTGCTCATCTGAAGTAAATGTAACAGAGGTAATGTCTGTGTTTACATGTGCTCCCAAAATCTGATCTTTCTCTGATTTCTGGAGTTGTCAGATTATTGAAGCGTTATCTCATTTCTCTGTCCCTGCAGCCCGCTGTCCGTCATGAAGCCTGTAACGGTCTGTATAAACTCTCCCTGTGTGGCCTGGAGGGAGGAGAGTCCATCAACCGCTCCTTCCTGCTGCTTGCCGCCTCCACGCTGCTCAAGTTCCTCTCAGACGCCCAGGCCCTCAAACCTCTGCGGGTGAGTACAGACCTCTGACTCTGACCCCTCCTCAAGCCGTCGTGTATACACTTGTGTATACTTCTATATACACAAGTGTTCTTAAAGTTGAACTCCGGCACGTTTGAAGCTAAAGTCCGTTGCTAGAGGTGGTGGAATTCTGTCAGAAGCCAAAAAACGGCACAGATCAGTGTTTCCTCGGCGGCGATCTCGCTGTGGCAGTGAGTCTGTCAAGGCAACAAACTAGTGCAGTGATGGGGGCAAGTTACGTGAAACGCCAATTTGCTTCACACTGAAGAAGCTGAACACCACTTTAACCCATCTGACAACAGCCACGAGTCTAACAAACAAAACGCTCTGCCTGGTTCACTCATTAGTGTCATAGAAAGCAACTTTATAAGCAGCCTTACACTTCCCTCTGTTGATTTCCCACTGCACAGGCCAAAGCCCAAAAGACTCCTGATGCGACGCACTTTGTTTACGCGACTGTACGAACATATTTTGAAAAGGCATTGGAAGTTTATTTTTACACCATATTTCCTGTCTTTCCCCTGCTAAAAAGCCTAAAGACGCTCTGTTGTAAATCTGCTGTAAATTGGAGGTCAGAGTGGGTCTAAAGCCTTGCCTGAGGTCTACATTCTTTGACACTGACCACTATAACCCCATTTTTTACGCAGTGAAATAAAGAGTTTGTGTTTCAGGCAGAGGATTACGAGGAGGAGCCTCTGAGGACCGGCTGTAAAGAATACTACTGGCTCCTGTGTAAACTCACCGATAATATCCATGTGAAGGACGCCAGCCAGGTATACCTCTGACACTTACGCCTTTGACGTTTACACCTCTGACGTTTACACCTCTGACGCTTATGCCTCTGACGCTTACGCCTCTGACACTTACGCCTCTCACACGTACATCTGTGACGCTTACGCCTCTGGCGCTTACGCCTCTGGCACTAACACCTCTGACACTTACGCCTCTGACACGTACACCTCTGACACGTACACCTGTGACGCTTACACCTCTGACACTTATCCCTCTGACACTTGCGCCTCTGACACTTGCGCCTCTGACACTTGCACCTCTGACACTTACACCTCTGACGCTTACGCCTCTGACGCTTACGCCTCTGACACGTACATCTGTGATGCTTGCGCCTCTGACGCTTACGCCTCTGGCACTTACGCCTCTGATACTTACGCCTCTGACACGTACACCTCTGACACGTACACCTCTGACACGTACACCTCTG